>QGEC01000240.1:0-191492 GCA_004367155.1 Fusarium clavum | reverse complement strand
TCCCCCACCTGCCGGGCTTCCTCCTCAACAATCTGTCTATGACTACGAGGAGACTGTTATTCGAGACGTTTCACCATCCCGAACCTCCACCACCATGTCAAGCTACGACTCTTACTACCGGGACACTTACCACCATCACCACCAACCCGAGGAGCTTGTCGTTCGATCCCGCTCACGATCACGAACCGGCAAAGACATTCGACAAGAGATCAAGGCTCTCGAGCGCGAGTTGGCACACCGACCCAGAGGCCGCTCTACTGGCGGTGAGCTCGTTCGCGCCGAGCGATTGCCTGATGGCCAGTTGGTCATCAGGGAAGAACGGGTTGTGGAGGAAGTGCTGCACCGTAAACCTCCTCGTATCGAGAAGGACAAGAAAGGTAGGATGGCCATTAGCGTACCTAAGTACCGTTAAAGGTACGCGTTTTTCGTTATGCATCTTGATGAGAACGTGTGGCTGACTCGGCTGCACAGGACCTCCCCCTAAGCTCATGCGGGCCATGCTTGCTACTCTGACTTAACGTCACGACTACGAAATTGATCAGAAAAGAATATGGACAGCCTCGACGGCATATGAGCGGATGTTTCAACAGTATACGACCTAAAGGATTTCGGTGTGTACCTATATTTGGTGAATATATTTTTGGCAAGATTTAGACAATTTGGTTTGGGTATGGGAGTCTTTTATGGAAAACCCTACATCATTAACGAATTTACGATATTATAATGATCTTTTGTGTCTTGATTGCCGTGCTTAAGATTCATGTTGGGTGAATGTGATGCTTGTCTTTGTGCTATTTTCTACTCTACTGGGTAACAGAACAATTATCCTCTAGGCTTAGGGTCCCAAACCAAAATGGCCTAACTGCTATTCTAATTACATAAAGTGTCTAAGTTATTTTATCTCCTTAGCCGTTAGTAGCGAGTCCTTCTAATCTCCTGCGATACTCTGCTTGTTTCTTCTCAGGTATCTAGATACGTGATGCTGTCGGGAGATCAGCAGCCTTAATTCTAGCGTTCGCCCACAGTACCGGTATCGTTTATCTCCTAGAATAGATTTGAACGTTAATCTTCTTGCGCGGGGGTATGTCACTCCCCAGGTTTGCGGACCCGAGCGGATCTGATCAGCCAGATCGGAGATCACTCTTGTCGCTGTCGCAGAGCTACGGCAAATATAACGTTGAATGCATTTCTATTGTCTATGGCTTCTATGACGAGAGTCTGATTGCTGAGCATGTCAAAGAAAACGGCTCAGTCTGAGAACGAAGCCTGCTAGACAGTAGTGCACATACATATGTCCTTTCACTAGATACCTAGGCAGAGACGAGCATGATCTGCAGTCATTAACACAACTGATTATATCTGCTCTATGCCTAGTAACACCTGAGTATCTAAAAGAGACACTCTATATTGCCCGGAGGAATCAAGACCCTTTACGCGTTGAGTCCCTGAATGTCTCAGCAAACACCTTCAACATTAAGTCACATGCCCTTTCAACACTCGTGACTCTTCCACACAAACAAGGCTGAAACACAAATTCCGACCTTACCTCATCAAGACGCAATACACATCTTTGACCTTCTTCAAATGGTGTCTGGTGGTTCACGAGGGTGACGTCACATGCACATCGATTGCGATTTGAGTCCTCAGCATGACGACGTCACGGCCAGGAACAAGATTCCTGGAAAGAAGGACTGAGCTGAAAGATTGAGTTGGGTGATAAAAAGAGCCAAGAAACCACATTTCTCATCCATGAAAATCTACACTCACGCATATATCTGAGACTCACACGACACACTCAAAATGGCAGTCACCAGCGCTATCAGCGACCTCTTCGCCTCAATCTACGAGCTCCTAGCTTCAGTCTTCAACACCTTTTACGCTGTTATCCACTCTATTCTCTCTGCTGTTCTGGGCTTTGTTCAGGGAGTGTTCAATCTTATTACCGATGTTGTCTCTGGACTTGTGGATGTCACCGGTGGTGTCGGCAAGTTTGTAGCAAGTAAGTTTTCCCAACTCCTCTCATTCTGTGGTATGAAGAAGGATATTAATGATGTGAACAGGCAACGCTGCCATTCTTGCCATCGGTGCCCTCGGCGCTTTCGCCTATGTGCGATACACTGCGCAGGGAAGGAGTGTCGCGAACAAAAAGACTCAGTAAATGATTCTTGGAGGTGTTATCGAGGTTATGCAATACCCTAGGATAGGAAATTGAGATTACAGTAAATGTTTATTCGATAATGTAATTCCTTCGCTTTGACTGTTGGTTGGTGACATGCGGCTCAATCACAAGGTTGCTTTAGCTCTGTAAATCCTCCACGGGGTCCATGCTAAGCTTTCTTAGTTTACGCTGTTGGTCTCAGATAAGTGTAACGGGAGCGCGTGCGTGCGGTTAGACGTTAGATTCAACGGTAAGGATTTGACATGAACCAAAAGAGTCAGTGAGATCTAAGCAATTGTATAGTTGATCTGAATGATTTCTTGTCCCCGTCATAGACTCGGCCGTCAAGTTTGTGGCGGAGAACAATCAGTCCTAGCATCCGCGGCAGTTAGCGCGTAAAAGTGCAAATCAACAAAGGTTTGAGAATTCCCTGTTTTTAAGGAGATAAAGTGAGTCTGCAGTAAGAAAGGATTGGATGTCCACTAGATCCATCATTTTTGGGGGCTAAAAGACGGGCCGCTCGTCCAAACTTCGGGTATTCGTATTTACGGCAATATATTCCCATCAAGTCTCCGGCATCTACGGAGTATGCTTTAACGTTTCTTGATGTTGTAAGCGAGGTAGAAGGATTCAAGAGGCTGCTGTCACAGCTGCAGTTCATGATACTGGGAATGTCGCGAGGCGTTATTGTGATGATCAGTCAGCTCATGCTCATTAAAGATGTTGACAAGGATTGAATCCTTCAAAGTCACTGCCACAGATGCAACTTGACGATCCAAAAATAACCCCCAACTCCCAACTCCCACTCCATTCTTCTTTATCAAAGATTATATTTATGATACTAGACAGCCTCAAACTCTGTCAAAATCCAGCGGAAATGCGCTCAGATCTAATGTGTTCTGGCAGCCCTATCTAGAAAACCCGTCGAAAAGCCGAGACTCTCCACGTCGGGTAACCCTCATCCATGTTAAATCCCTGCATTGTTGAAGCACTAGGTTTCCTATTCCCAGCTCCATAATCGTACGGTATATCTTTTTATTGGTTCCGATAAAGGTCTTAATGCTGGACAGAGCGGCGCAGCGGTAACAGCATACAGGGTTGTGTCGCTGGTGCTTACTCTCGCGAAGAGATCCTACTCCGCCGGGACTCTTCTCACATAGATAGAAACACGGGTCTCCCCTGAGGCACTCTTCTTCTCTTTCTTTCCTTCATTTATTTTTCGCTGTGTTATTCATCATGACGAGCTGCTACGGAAGAGACAGAAATCAGGTCCTTGACCTCTTCGCCTGCGATCCCAAAGGCGATCTCAAGTCTTGCTGCGGTCGTGGTGACTCTTGCGCGAGTAACGGACTGTGTGTTACGTCTAACAAAGACACGTTAAGTCCTTATTTTATTAACGGATGTACGGACGATAAATGGGATGATCCGACATGTCTGCATCAATGCGATGGTGTGTTTATTCACGGTCAAGATTTCACTCGGTATACTGACGTTTGAAGACACCGGAAATGGAGTTGTGCCCTGTGGAACAGGAAAATACTGCTGCTACGGTTACGGTGGCTGCGACTGTAATAATTCAACACAAGTTTTCACCTTGGATCCTGTCAAAATCGTAACGACTATTCCCACGGACGCATCAATGGTGGACGAGAAGACATCAACAATCAGCGACGCTACTACCGGAACGACTTCGACAACCCAGTCTACAGGTACACAAACAAACACAGCTGCCGCCGGAACGACATCTTCAACCAGCTCTTCAAGCAGTAGCAACAACGCGCTCCCTATTGGTCTAGGAGTGGGTGTCGGAGTAGGAGTTGCGCTTCTCGGATTTGGAGTAGGCTTCTGGCTCTGGAGGAGAAAGAAGAGAGCTTCCAAGCCAACAGCTGTTCCAGAGGAATACATGGTCAAGCCAGGAGCAGACAATGCTAATACCACACAAGGGCACTACGCGCCCATGAAGCCAGCGGAGTTGAGCGCAGGAGGAAACCCAGTTGAGTTACCGTAGAAGACGGTGACTGTTTCCGAATATTTTGTATATATTATTTTAATTCAACTGACAATATACCCATAGAACTATTACTTACTACGTCTTATTGTCCTCGGAAATAAAAGAATAGAGTCAGTCTCGGGACCGGTCTTAGATCTTTTCGCCGAAGTTTCACTTGGCTTTATTATGATTGGATGATTAACGTCGGCAATTTCCACATTTGGAATGATGGGCTAAGCCTTGTCGCTTAGCCTCAACGTTCAAACAGACGAGTTGCCCGATGAGAAGCTTAACCCACAAGGCTTCAACTGTCAATGTAACTCTTCAATAGAGTAGGAACATTCAGAGTTCATCGGCAAATCTATCTCTTGTGGATCCCCGTCCAAACAAATGGTCTCATTAATTAACCCCCAGAAGAAAGCATGGATCGAATACTACCAAAACCCAAATCCTTCAAAAGCTTGGATGCCACTTTCATTTGACTAGTGATGTAACCGCGTGGTTTACTATTGGTACGTGAACTGTCCAAGCTGAAGCTATAGCTGCCGGTTGTTTCACTATGTTTTCTCATAACTCTGGACTCGCCCATTTCAAAGCTCCCTTTCGCTCATCCCTTCTGAACAACTTTCTGTTCTCTTGCTGCGACGACAATATTTGGGCGATTCGGAGTTTCTTGGAAAATGGAGGTTCATCGACATGATGGTATCGAGGTGTTCGCGGATAGCGCTGCGCATGCGCCGGAGGTCTACCATCACAAAGAGCCCGTCATGAATTATACTCAGGTCGTCGAAGCGAGAAAGGGTCCCTTTGGATTGAGTATATGGAGTTTGTGTACCCTCGTCGCGGTCATCACAGCTGTGATCGTCGGAGCGGGTGTGGGAGGAGGTCTAGGAGCAGCTCTGGCTTCATGTAAAAGGTATGGTCTTTTCACTTACGCATCGCAGAACAAGCACTTACCGTCACCCAGCTCCAGCTCCAGCGGATCCGTCCTATCGCCAGTCGCAGAAGCCTCATCCTGCCCAACACCCACCACCACGGCAACCCAAACCACTGAAACAAGTACCATCGAAGACACAACCACAGACTTCTACGAACCAACAGCCCCCAATAAGGTAGCCAACCTCACCCTTCCCCCCGAATGCTCCTCAAAGAACGGCCAAGGCTCCCACACGACGTCCAACGGCTACGTCTTCAGCTTTACATGCGGCTTTGACTTTCCCGGCCCCCAAAACGACATTGCGCCTATAATAGCATATACTGCTGAGGACTGTATGCACGCATGCGCTAAGTACATGGAGTATCACAAGGATGATACGGATTTCAAGGCTTGTGATAGTATTGCGTTTGCGCAGGATATGTCAACGGCGATGAAGCAGCATGGTGCGAATTGTTGGTTGAAGGTTGGGACTAGGAAGCTTTTTCCTGAGGCGGATCGGTTGCCGAGGTTTTTGTATGCTAAGATTGATAGTTAGTTATGAGATGTTGGTTCATTTGTTGAGGTTGCTGTGAGGTTGAACGTCAGAGAGTTGGACTGCCGAGAACCGAAGAGACGAAGTAATTTAGTCACGTTATGCTAGCTTACGCTATCTTTAGCAGCCAGAGTCTCAGAGGACAATCGTTCTGCTACCTGGGATGTATAGTCGTGTTAGTTCTGGATGCTGGATTGGGAGAATGAAGAGAGAATAGCTCTAGCATGATTGCTGATATCTGCTCTTACATTTCTATCGTCACTATTCGTCCGTACCCTCTACGAGTATATGGACAACAGAGCCTCAACTCGGAGGCCTCTTCACTTACAACTCATCAACTGCACGGTTGCGGCGTAGGTATTTAAGCCAGCTTCAACCTCTGACAGTGGGTCTGACCAAGCTTCTAGAATCAAGATATACTCAAAGCATAGCCGATATTCCAAGAACAATTACAGTAGAACAGAGATCCTGGTCTAAGACATCGTTCCATTGTTGCAGTTACGGGACGAGGGTGCCAGATGGTTAACAGGGCAGCTGTACCGGCTATTACCCTTTTAAGCATGAAATTAAGGTAGGAAACTTGGGCATGGATACGATAAATCGCCCCGCTATTTGGGCTGAGTTGGAACATGGGAGTAAGTCTGGTAACTTGGAGTCGGTCTGCCTTACTACACAGACAAGTATTCAGATAGCATAGAGGTGCCAAAGAAAAAGCTCGTAAACATCTGTTCTTTCGTTCTTTCTGACAAAATAGCGCTAGAAATGAGTAAGGTATAGAACTAAGCTAGACGTCCATCTTGACTGCTCAAGCCTTACGAGTAACAACATCATCATACTGACAACCCTCTGCATAGAAATTACACCAAATTACAAACATGAATCAATTCCCATGCGAAAACCCGTATACGTAGCTTAAATGGCCAATAAATACCTTGGTTTTGCGCCCCAAGGGGCAGTGCCGACTGCACCCTTACTTGACCAGGGTTGTTTATTGGCCCGGCATTCAACATCACCTCTTGGCTGTAAGCCTCGTTGTTAATCACTACGCCGTAAAGAGTCTCGAGATTGCCCACTCGTGATGGAATAGGAAATGCACGATGGAGGTGACTGAGTTAAAAGGCTGGTGCTTGGCTTCCATCTTCTCAGATCTCGTCCCTCACAATACACAACAACAGCCTTCTTACACTGAACGCAAACTAACACAATGGAGTCCTTTGAAAGCTTCGCCATCGCCCACGCGGCAATGGTCTTTGGCTGTTTCGTTCCCGCCCTCATGATCTTCTGCAGCACCTTTTGCACAGTCCGTCGTAACAAAGACCCCGCCAGAACAGCATTTACATATCTCAAATATGCTCTGATAACATTCTCATTGTAAGTGAGACCATACACATTTCATCTCGGCCCAAAATTCTGGTTAACACATCTAGATATGCCCTATTCGCCGCCGCCAACTCCGCCTTCAACGCCGCATATAGCATCTTGATCCTACACGATGGCGAACCGACCGATATCGACGACGACGTGCCCATCAATGTCTTAATCGCCATGGGCTATGCTAGACCAATCAGCGACATAGTCTGGAAATTTTTCGAGATGATTACCGATGTTCTCATCATGATTATCCTCCTTCGTCTATGTACTGGTATTCTCATGGTGCACCATGCATCTATTCCACATTCGAAACCTTACCTCGGCAAGAACCTTCGCTTGGCTTCTTACGGTGCAGCTTTGGTGTTACTTGCCCTTGCTTTGACGAGTTTGGGTCTTAACATTCGTTTTCTTGTTTCAATGTACTTTGGCATTGACGATGATCCTTTTGTTACCATGGCCAGGTCTACGCAGGTTAGCTTTGCGTTCAAGGTTCTGGTTTTTGTTATTTCTCTTGGTATTGTTGTCAAGACGGTTATGGTTAAGAAAAGCGCAAAGCCGGACGTGGGTATGCTTGATGGCGCTAAGACTTATGGCCATATACAATCCGACAGGAACCTCACCTGGGTAAGTCCCTCCCCCCTTCAGTATGAATAACAAGAAATGCAGCAGTACTAACATCATCTCAGGTCTCAAACATGCTCATCGCCTCATCAGTAGTCTGGCTTCTCCACACAAGCTTCACCATGGCTTCATTCGCGGCCTGGAACAATCTAGAAAGCCCAAGAGAGAACAGCCCCATGGAGTATCTACCCTTCTACTATATTTTCGAAGCACTTTTCAACATCTGGCCTCAGTTCATCACTCTTGTTCTGGTCTATCTCATGGGGCGTAAGAAGCAGGACGGGGTCTGGATGAGGCAGGAGAAGAGTTTGCCGTCTGTGAACGTGAACGCCTTTGGCCCTGCATACACTGTCCCTGAGGTGCACGCCCCTGTTGAGCATTACTCTGAGAAGCAGGTTTGAAGGATGCGAGACCTAACGACGACACGGATATGACGATAGGAATAGAAGGAATGTTTTCATCAGATTTTAGTATTGTGATACCTCTATGTTTCCTTTATGTATTTTAGACCATTGTTTTAGCGAATCTATACATCTTTATATCACCTCTCGAACTCAATCGACATCCGAGAATTCAGGAGGAGCAACGTAAGGGCCGGCCTCGCCCATAGTTCCAGTCACATATCTATTACAATCAGCACATTTCATCCCTCTTGCCGGAATAACTTACTTCGTATGACTTCCCCTCGCAGCAAGCTGCCCCTTACTATTCGTAAAAGTAACCTGCGTAAAAGCAAGTGTCTTTCCGATCTTATCCAGCGTAGCAACCCCCTTGAGAACATCGCCTGGACGGCCTCCGGGGCTCAGATAGGTCACTAGTAAGTTTAGTAAGCGCCATAGTGTTAAGGAAAGGGTATGTACCGTTTAGGTCGGTTGAGACACCGGTGGCGAAGCGACCTGTTGAAGCGACGGCGAGGGAACCGCCGAGATCAACAAGACTAGCGAGGGTTCCGCCGTGGAGAGTTTGAAGACGGTTCTTCGTGTGGTTAGTAGTGATGCTGTGGGGGGAGGGTGAGGACGAACGGTGTGGCTCTTTTGGATGTCAAGCTCGAATTCGACTTTGCCTTCTACGGCGTTGAGAACACGGAACTGCGGTATCATCAATACTCGTACCAGGGCCTGGTCATGGCTTAACTTACATGCTTTCCAAGAAGACTGTAGCGAGAAATGGCATCAGCAATGGGCCCTTGTGACTCCTTCGTCTCATTCGGTCTGGAGCAAGTGGACATACGTAGGCTCAAGGCCGGAGTCTTTCATGAAAGAGCGCATGACCTGGGACACCAGAAGTCGTTAGCCAAACTATTCCATCTCATGCAGATTGCCCTGTAACGGCAATGGAATCTTGCATCCATGCGACTTCACATGCGACTGAGACGAACCGCTTTGGTGAATTGTGTAGGATTGAGCTTCTTAGCCATTGTGATAAGTCGAATGAAAGCGCGAGTAGTGTGGTACGACCGTCAGCTCAAACAAAATGAGTTGCTTGTATGTAGAAGAGAGAAGCTTCAGATACGCGACTCGAGATATCGATTCGGAGGTGAAGCTTCCTTAACCGAGATCCGGGGTAACGATTGACCTCCCCGCGAACCCGTCCGGCCCCACATTGAAACTGACGTAATCAGATTTTCATAATAAGAGAGAATGCGCAAGTACAGAGAGCCATGAATGAGTATAACATACTTGGATTAAACAATGGATGTTAAAACGACACAGAATATTCAATTTCAAGTAACTTAAATTGCCATTGAAGAAATGTGGTAGACCTAGTGGGGGATCCGTCCACGGTTCAGCAAATTAGCCTTTCACAAACGTCAGGATGTCTCACCAAACATATGGGCTGCTGAACCGTTGACAAGACAAAGTATCACTACAAGCCATGACATCTTGAACATTAGAGTTCAATGGAGCAATACCATATTCGCTAGACTCTCCATTGTTTGTTTAACTATTGTTTTGATCGTATGTTCCATCAAATTTGTTGTTCCCCCTGGTAGCTGCAGGGTAACACTCGTGGCTGGCTGATCATAAGCAGGGCGACATTGGAATGCATGCAATACTGTTGGATTGTATCTACCCCAAACCTTTTTGACCGCTCTGTCTCCCTTCAATAATTCGCTACCAATTATGCCAATCTGTGGAGTTGTACTGTACAGCTTGTAAAAAAGAACATGAATCGTACCCTAAACGCCTGCAAAGCAAAGATCTGATGATGAAGGGCCTATTTCAGCTCAATTTCAAGAACATTCGACTTGTAAGGTCCCGTTAGAGTTCCATTGATGAGCACTCCCTCCTCCAGTTCGCTGGGATCAATGCCCGCCTTCTCCTGCGTCCACACAGCCAACCAGTTCCCCTTCAATTGAACCGTCCCACGCTCAAACACACTATCCATAGGAACAACAGGTTCCTGCAGCGTAGATTCCCAAGAAACAGTCTGTCCAGCTCCAATCTCAATCAAAGCGTCCTCCAGAGGCGGCCACAATCTCGAGGCCTCAATCTGCAGAACTTCTAGAGGTGTGGTCTCGTCTTTGGAAGTAATGTACAGCGTGCCCATCTGAATAGCCAGCGCATCCAGCGGTGATCCGTAGTTGAGGATGGTAACAGGGTGGTCGTTGTGGTTCGTCACGGCGGCGCGCATGAGGACGGGATTCTTCTCCAATTGTGAAATGACAACGTCGAGATTCTTCAACGCTTGAGGCGTTCTGAATGAGTTTGCGACCGAGGAGACTTTTTCCGTGGGTGTGAAGATTGCGATGAAGCATATGGCTACTAACGTGCCGAGAAAGAGACGTAGAACTGGTGAAGCCATTTTATGTGAGGTGGAAGTAAATAATGAGTGAAAGTTGTTTTGCGTTGTACAGGGCGATTTGACGTCAGGTATAAGGTAAGAACAAGGGATTGTTTCAGTCCCGGTCGCGAGTAAATGGTAGCATGAAGGATAGGCAGGAGCAAAAGAGTGGAAAATCAAGGTTATATGTGTCCCATTAAAATAAACTTCAAGAAACCAGGCTCGAACCGCAGCCGTTGGTAACTCAAGGGAGAGAAAAGAAAGATAAATACCTACGCGGCGGGGAGAAGAAAGCTTCTTAGTTCCAGGGGTTACATTATGTGGCGTGGCATCCAGACCAATAATTCATTTTATTTTCACATGCATTCTTTCCACTACACCCCTTTTTCTTTTCTCAAAGGAAGCAAAGGGAAAGACATTGCATATCTTGATCACTTATATAAAGGATTCAGGATTCCTCAACGGTCTGCGCTATTAAAGTTGCGCTTTGATCAAAGGTTAATGCATCTGGTTTAGGCTTTTGATCGACACTGTCAAACGCAGGTCCCCTTTTTCGTCTCCCCAGGTTTGGCAGGAGGAAAAACAAGCAGGGGTCCGTATACCCCATTTTCTGAACAGAAATCAATAACAAGACGAGGTCGCGTGGCCCAATGGCAAGGCGTCTGACTACGAATCAGAAGATTCTGGGTTCGATCCCCAGCGTGATCAATTTTTGCCAATCCTGCAAACGAGATCTTTTTTTGTCGCCTCTGATGTCTTTTGATATATTCTTTTTGGTGGGAGTTACTGATGGGACTTTCAAGAGTAGGTGTTATACCTGAGACTTAATCTGAGAATGAAGATATCTGATCTGGTTTCGTCGACTTCCACCTCATCTGAAGTGGGATCACTTATACGATTGGATAATTCTTCTGCTACCCACCGGACTGCATAGATGAGACAAACAATCTTTACCATTGTATTATATAAAACTTCTAACTATTTTCACCAATCTCTATCAATCTACTCCCGAACAAACAGTCCAGCCATACCCATCCCCGTACCAACACACATACTCACAACACCAACCTCACCACCATCCCTCTTCAACCCATGCAAAAGCGTACTCGTCATTCTCGCACCAGTAGCACCAAGCGGGTGTCCCAGCGCAATAGCTCCACCATCAGGGTTAACCTTCTCCTTCGTCCACGCATCCTCAAGACCAAGCTCCCTCACACAGTGCAGCGCCTGACTGGCAAACGCCTCGTTAATCTCCCATCGCGAAACATCTTCTGTCGTAAGACCGACTTGGTCAAGCAGCTTGGGGATCGCGAGAGCTGGGCCGATGCCCATCTCGTCAGGATCGCAGCCTACCGTCACGGCAGAAACAAATTTACCGATGATCTGATCCTGCAGACCGAGAGCGGTGGCGGTGCTTCGACGCATGAGCAGTGTTGCGGCAGCGCCGTCGGAGACTTGGCTTGAGTTTCCAGCTGTGGAAGTTCCATCTGCTTTAAAAGCAGGCTTGAGCTTCTGAAGAGCTTCGATGGTGACGTTCTCGCGGATACCGTCGTCCGCAGTAACAGTAATGCGCTTCTCCTCGCCGACCTTGTTACCCTGCTTGTCAACCTCCTGGAAGCGTGTCTCAACGGGAACGATCTCCTGCGCGAAACGTCCTTCACTTCGAGCACGTGCGGCACGACGGTGAGACTCAACAGCCATAGCATCCTGGTCCGCTCTTGACACATTATATCGCGACGCAACATTCTCTGACGTCAAACCCATAGGCATAATGCAATCGCGCGCATGTCTGTTTTCCGACTCCTTCAGCTCCGGCCAGACATCCACAGGAATAGCTCTGGAACCATAATTTCTCGTCATGCTCTCCATACCCGCCGCAATACCCGTGTCAATCATGCCAGTCTGGATCTGCGCCGACACAGCAGCGATAGCCTGCAGAGAACTGGAGCAGGCGCGGTTCACGGTGTACAAGCTGGTAGTGTTCTTGAAACCGACATGGTTGAGCGCCATGCGCGCAGCTTTGGAGCCGCCGAGCTCAGAAAGCACAACACCAACGGCTACATCGTCGACAGGAGCTTCAGGATGCGCCTTTAGCGTAGCCTTGAGAACGCTGGCGAGAAGTTCCTCAGGATACGCATCCTTCAATTGTCCCTTATAAGAGCGACAGATAGGTGTACGGACAGATGAGAGGATGACAGTGTCAGAGGGGGATTTGGCGAGGACGCTCGACAACCCTTTGTGGAGGCGGGCCGACATTATGAATCTGGGGTAAGACAAGCTTGAGTATAGTATTAAAGACCTGGATGAACACCAATTGATAAGAAAGAAGATGGATAAAGATTTGAGATGGAATGAGGATGTTGATAAAAGTCCGGGTAAGTAAATATCCCCTACTAAATGGTCTCTCAATTGCCTTTTCCCCAGCCGAAAGCCGGATGACCCCCGTGGAGTACCGCCGAATTGTGGACCCTCGACCCGATCGGCTTTAGATGTCGGCTGTTGGAGTAGCGCAGTTTGCTTGTCGGGTAAGAGCCGGGATCTCCAAGACACCCATCCACCTTGAAGCAGACCTCAGGGTATCAGCAGAATTGGCCCTCAAAAGCATAAAAGATGAAATAATTTGGTTACTTTATGGTAGGTTAGACTAACTTTTAGGTTACTTTATTTTAGTAGGTTAAGTCTTGGAAGATACTTCTTCTGTTACCTGTCCAGATCACTAAAACATCCATCCACCTCAAGCAAAACACTCAACTAACACTTGACTATGAGTCCCATTTATGCAGTCGTGTTGTTACTCTGGAACTGATAATAGGTTTGTTCCCCTGAGCTTGGACTTTAAGCCTCTGCTACCCAAGATTCACTCAACAATCACATTCCTATACTGCATATCATTGTTAAACAATCTTCCATTCATACATTGGCTATGACTCTGACAATCCTATAAAACCAACATGATGTGCTACAAATCAACAAACGCCCCAGTGCCGTATGCCGTCGTGAATATCGTGTCCAACTACTCGCCCTAAACTCCGCATTTTGCAGCATGCTACTCTCTGTACTGAATCCCCAGTCCCAACCTCTTCTGGCTATCAGTCAAAGGCTCAACAACTCTCGACTTCTTCGCCGGACTTTCCTGGTCTCGTCGTGTCTCCTCACTTGAGGCATAGTAACCACTAAACTTGCGCTTATCTCCGTCTGCGTCTCCGTTGCGATGGGACAATAGCTTCTCTTGCATGCGAACCGACTTCTCCATTGCACCGGGCGTGTTCGTAGCCCTGCGAGCCTCGGCTACCTCAAAGCTCTGTCGTGGGTCTCGCCGTAGCATCTGTGCAGCTGCTTGGCTAGCCTGACTATCATGGACCTCCCCTTGAGTGCTGCGGTTCCGTGAATGTGACGCCTGTGATGTAAATGACTGAGCTGCAGCAACAGACTCGAGTGCCTGTCTAGCGAGCTCCTCATTATCGTCTACCGAAATAGTGCTCTCCCGACTCCTACGTCGATGACGCTCCGACTTCGGTGTCGTGGGGATAAATTGTCGCTGGGTATATCGTTGAGGCTCCGTTTGAGGTACCAAGTCGACAGATGGTAAAAGTCCAACATGCGTTCCCATGGGTCGATTGTTTGGTGTCGTAGGCAAAGACGACATAGACTGAGAATTCCGGCTGTGCTTTCCGACATGTCGTGGCGTGGGACGGTGAGGATGCAGTGGCGTTGAAGGCGCGCTGTTATTATCCTGGCTCATAGCCTGCAACAGAGCCGACAGACCATGACCATGCTCGCCCTGCCTATCGCGTACCTGTGTTCTGTATGCCTGCTGCTGAGAGCCACGCTGTCCCTGTGAGCTCGGAACAACAACCCCTCGTTGTTTGGGTGCTAGGGCGTGAAATATACCTCCTGGACTGCAGAGCATCTGCATGTGCTCTCTGTTCTCCCTGATCCTGTTCAACAACATGTCCCGCTCCTCCGCAAGAGAGTTGTACTCATCCTCCCTCTGCTTGATGACCTTCTTAGCAGTCTTTAAGCGACGCTGGAGGACTTCCTTTTCCTGTAGCGAGCCTTCGTACCATGACTTCATCTGCAGATACTTTGTCTGCAGTGATTCGGACGCCGATTCGAGTTCCTTCTTTGCCTGTCGTGTGTGCTCTGCATTTCGCAGCGCGTCTACCTCGCGACGCATCATCTCGTGTTCCACAGCGGCGCGCTTGGAGTCGTCGTCGGCCTGAAGAGCCATAAGGTTGTACTGCAGCTTGAAGTGGGCAGCTTCCGTCTTGAGCTTTTGCTGTTCCGCGAGAGCACTCTGGACCATGGCACGGAGTTCATCTGCGGATGCCTCGAGGACCTGGTCCGGGGCGGGTGGGAGAAATTCTGATGTTTTAGAGCGGTCGTGTATGATGTTGCGGATAGTAGCCGGCGGAGAGCACAACGTCGACTGCTGAGAAGCAGAGAACTTTCGTTTGGCGGGGCCAGGTTGGCTTGCATGTTGACTGTTGTTAACCTGAGTGGAAGGAGGAGGTGTAAGAGACGAGGGAATAACTGTGAGTTGTGGTCGTTCTTCGTTGACTTGGGTACTGAAAGATTCGTTTGGATCGATAGGCGAGTTCGGGATCTCGGTCGAAGGTAGTGTCTCCTGCACCGGGTCTTGGGGGCCAATCTCTTGAGGAGTCGCAGGTTGAGTCGGAGGATCGACACGAGGATGCTTGACAAAGATAGTATCCCCCTCCAGCGGCCTCTTAGGCTGTGAAGAATCGGCAGGAGAACCCATCGTGAAGCAATTCGAGACTGTGATGGTGAAAAAGGTCAAGTCGCGTCAACAGCAGACGTACTTCTGACCTGTGCGGCTAGAAGACCGCTATTGGCGGAGTATGTTTGTTATGATTGAATCCCTCCACCGTGTTCATATGCTTGTTTTTCTATACGCGTCTTATCTCGCAGGAAGATTTGAGTTTCCAATGATGCAGTCGAGGTTCAAACAAACGCACGCACGCGCCGCGGGACTTGTTAGGTATCCACAAAAAAAAGCAAAACAATTGTTATGATGACGAACAAAAGGAAAAAACCAATCAACTTTGATTTTCCATATATAGGGACACAATGCAAAGACACACAATAGAACAGAGGGGGTCAAGGGAAAATTGAAAGCTTGTGACGACTGTCTTTCGAGTGAAGAGAAACAGGGAGCTAAGCTAGACGACAGTTGTTTAGGAACAAAGGTTTTTCCGCCCGTGGCTGGGTCTTTACCAAAGACAGGGTTTGACAAGGCTTGTTTCTGGGCTGGAGTGCGCTAAACTTAGGGAGGATGAAGGTGAAAGGGCGCTAATTTAAGGTGTAGGTTCGGTGAGGACAACATGAACTGCATCCACAATTGTTTGGTATCACAAGATAGATCCAAGATGATGGATATCCAAGTACTCAATAAAACGAGACAAGTGACTGCTTGATATTGAAACGAATGCATCAAGCCTATACCGAAAACATACCACAAAATAAAATATCCCAACTCCCCACACCATAACCTGTTCATGATCCTCTCAAACCTCCTCTGAACTATCCTCCGCCAATCTCTTAGTCTTGTTCTCCTTCCACTTGTTCCATCCCCTTTTGATAGCTCTCCATGTGATCCCAACCAGATAAATAATCCAGATAATGGGCCAAAAGAGTAAAACACACATCCACCATGTAGCGACACTTAACTTGGCCCGCTTTTTCCCATCAGTGTCCAAATACCAGTCCGGTATCCAATATCCTGCTTGGCCGCGAGAGTTGAGACTAATAACGCTTATCAGGCCGAAGACGAGCCAGCCGACGACCCAAACTGATGCGACGATCTTGAGGGTTGTGTCGGGGCTGGGGTTGACGGACTTTAGGGGATTGTCATTTGCTGATATGTCGCGGGGTATCAAGCTTAGGCCCTCGACGAAGGGATGGTTGTAGAACGGTGGCATTGTAGATACTTCGAGTGGTGGTTTTTATCGTATGTGATGATTGTTTATATGATCCTTCTCGATAGTGGTGATCGTGTGGTTTGTGGTGGTTGTGTATGGCGTCCAGTGTGATTGAGGATGTTGGAACTGATGTCGAGAGGATGGTAAGAAGACGCTTCTAACTGATGGTGAATTGATGCGCTTTTATGTCTGAAGAAAAGATTTGGGTTTGCGTCGTTGCAATTCTGTTATGCTTTGGGTCGTGCTTGAGAAGTTGATGCCTTCCTTCCGCAGAGAACACTCGCGGCCTGGTGGACGAACGTGCCTTCTTTAAATGCGCTCAAGAGCAGCTTCACCCCTCTTTGATAGAGTTCTATATAGAGCCAATAGATGGTGGTTTGCAACAAACCTTGCGATGTGATTCATGTTTTGGAAAGTATATATCGGGCGGGCCAGCCTAGCAAGACGAGCAGAAATTCTACGTCACAGCATCATGTAAACTCTCCAAGCCAATCGAGACTTAAGAAAGATCTACAAGAGGACGTTATGGTAGACACCTCAATGGGAGCAGGTAGGTAACAGAAGAATTATTACCTAAAGCTTAGGTGACTATAATAAAGTAGCCTAAATGCTTGTCTAAGTTAGCATAAAGTGACCAAATTATTTAGTCTCTTATGACTTTAGGGGGCAATTCCTCTGATATCCTAAGGGGGAGTAATGGTATGCTCAAGAGAAGAACCACTGATCTCACACAGTTGAACATGACGAAGTCTGTCACTGTAGCACCACAACGCAACATGTGCCATGTCATGATACTTAGAGCAAGTCAACAACATTGATCTCGTTCATCTTCGAAGCATTTCACAGTATACCAAAGTTATGTCAAGACGCAGTACTACTGCAGAAAAATGAGAAGGAAGTGTATACTCATGTCAAGCATCGCATTGTCCCATCACTTTGATGCCCCGGCTGTACACATCCATCCATGGATCCAGAGTTAGGGAACGTCTTGAAAGCCTCCCACCAGGTACTTGAGTCAATGGTGTATTATAAGCTATTCCAATCCATAAGCCTTAGTCTCTTGGCTGTAAGTTGACCGTTGGGCCGCCTGGAGCCTCACGGCTACCTGCACCTCTAGTGTAGTGTATTTGGTGATAGCTCATCGAATCCGCTAGAGGAGGCAGCAATGATGAATCAATAGCCGCGTGGGTCTCTTTAGGCTCTTTAGAAGAGCAGAGGATGACTTTATAATCTCTCTGCTTTCTCTCTATTTTCATTCCTCTCAACCTTTACACAATCAACTGTATGCGACCCTTTGACTACATTCCCGATGCCGCACAAGGTCAACACTTCCGCGATACCTTCTTACTGACTTATTAATAGTGCGCGCCTTTCTCTCATTCGTTTTCATCATCGCGCGCCGTCAAGATGTGAGTCTCTTTGTTCTGTCACCTAAATCATACCCGTGCTGCTTCGAGCACTCCCAAACACTCTCTCCTCCCGCCTTCTCTCCTTCATGCTAACTCCCATAGGCCTGCCCGCAATCCCAACTGCGTACGATGCCTCAAGTACGCTATTTCCTGGAGCCCCAACAGGGTGTCGTATGCCAACGACGGCGTGATCATCTCTAATGATATTGAATGCATTCCTTCTAATGAGGGTAAGCGACCTTGTATAAACTTGAGCTTCCCTGCTAACACTATTATCAAGAAGATTCCACCAAGTGCATGCGCTGCCAGGCCACCAAAAAGCCATGTATTCCGGTAGGCTCACTATCCTCTCTTCCCCCCATAGAACTCGGTGCTAATGCTTTGCAGGGTAATCGCAAGATCGGGCGAGTATTGGACTCCTTTGACAGTCACATTGAATCGTGCGTCCATAACGACGTGACGGTAAGGGAATATGAGGATGATCCCGTGAGTTACTACAGTTACTTCTCAATGATTTCACTAACCTTTTCCCAGATCACCAAAGAGCTCCGCAAGAAGGGTAGAAAGGCGCTGTCTGCTTTCCGTGTAGTCATGTCCGCCAATGCTTCTGCTTCTGCTGCCGCAGCCTCTGAGCAGCGTCGCACCGAACTTGAAGAGCACCTTGTGACTGTTTCCTCTCAGATTCTGGCCTCTCTCGTAGAGATTAGCAACTCTCTCGCTCTCATCGCGAGTCATGGACTACCTCGGACTGGCAGCTCTGAGATGCAGGATGACGGTACCTGGGATACGTCTGATGAGGAAGATGACGATTGAGGATGGTGGCTGTGTCCCAGTGACCTCTAAGTAAGGTCCCCCTCTGGAGCGATGAAGGATGGGTATGTGGTCTAGTCTAGTCAATCTCTCTCCGCCTATCTGGTCTAGTTATTTGAGATAGTCGCCCACTCGGGCAATATACTCTGACCTACCACCCATCAAGTTGTCCAAACAGTAAACACAGATACGTGTTATGTCAAGGCTAGCCTCAGAGTGACCCCTAAAAGGATAAGAGACGAAATGGTTTAGGCAGTTTAGACCAGCTCTTAGGTTTGGCATCCTAAGCTTTAGAGAACAGTCTTTCTGTCACCTACCTGGGTCAGGTACACGTTAAGCTATCAGAAGAGTTGGTCATCGAGTCTATTGTCAAGAAAGCAAGATGGTATATAACTTCCCGTAATAAAGCTAAAGTAAGATAAAATATATACCAAGAATGGAAGCCCACCATAACGCATGTAACCATCTATTTCCCACTGCTGATTCCGAACTGAGTCAATCTACATCATTCTCATCCTCATCTCCCTGCCAAGCACCCATCTCAGCAACAGGCACACGTCCACGCAACCATCTCAGCGTAGCATCCGTGCCACGCTCAATCACGTTCCATCGAGGAACCCTGAATCGGTTTCCTGAAACCTCAAATCTCTCGAGTCCACCCGGTCCTCCGAGGAGGCCGATACGGGGGTTGAGGTGAGAGATGTCATTGTTGCTTACGTCGACGGTCTTGATACCCTTGATCATGTCGGGTTCGAGCTCGACGATGTGGTTGTTGCTTGCGAGCAGCACGTTGAGGTTGGGGAAAACCTCTTTTAGGTCTGTTGGGAGGGCGTTGATACGGTTCATTGTAACATCGATCTTCTCCAGGCCAGGTGCGTGAAGGAATTTGGTGAGTGCGCCAAGACCCGTGATGTGGTTTGATGCCAAGTTGAGTTCCCTCAAAGCCAACAGCTCCAGCTCCTCAGTCAGGTATGCCTCGCCTACCAACTTGTTGTGTGACAAAGACAGAGCAGTCAATGTCTCAGCAAAGAAGCTGAGCGAGTTTGGCAGTGTGGCAAAAAGGTTGTTCTGGAGGAAGATCTGGCGAACAGTGTGTTCAGCAGCAACCTTGGAGCAAACGACAGGGTGGAGCGACGATGACTCGGTTTGGGATCGGTCCAAGATACCACCGGGCTTCACAGGCCAAGACTGGTTGGATAAGGTGTGCGATCTGGAACGACGACTCGAAACAGTGTGCGAACGCGATCGATTGGGACTCGTGGGGGGTGTAGCAAAGCTATCATTTGACTGCCAATCTTCCTCATCGTAAGGTTTAGCATCAACATCCTTAGCATCTCTCAAAACATCGAGAATACCTTGACTGGCAGGTTCTTGGTACGGAGGAGGAGGTTCTAGGCGGTTTGCGAGAACGTCCTTGAGCTCTTCTGTAGTAATAGAAAGGAACTTCTTGTCGCGGAGGGGGTTTCCGCTGAGTCGGATCATAGTGAGGTTGTCCATGCGGGAAACCTCGGGAGGAATCACTCGGATGTCGTTGCTAGAGAAATCGGCGTGACGAAGCTTCTCGAGACCCATGAAGCTGTTGGGAATTCCGGAGATGCTGTTCTCCTCCACTGAAAGTGTCAACAGGTTTGACCAGGTAGTCATATCAGGCAGTCCCTGCAGTCTGTTCATGGAAAGTGATAGAGAGTGAAGAACGGGCAAATCAATGGCAGAACCTAAGGGTACCAGTCGCTCCAGCTGGTTTGCTGAAGCATCTAGCGTATGCAATTGAGGCAAGCATCCGATGGGCTCTTCGATCAAGGTACCCTTTAGCTTGTTCTTTCTGACGTTAAGCTCAGTAATGGGCAGGGTAGCAAGGCTGTCGAAAGGCAGAGATTCGAAGCTGTTTTCGCTGAGGTTCACGATTCGAAGACGCGACATGTTCTCGATCTTGGCAGGTAGCCCAGAGATGTTGTTATTGTGCACGTCGAGAATTTCTAGCTCACTCAGACTCGCCAGGGCGGGGTTCAGAGGGCCGTAGAAGAGGTTGTTTCCGAGCCTCAAGTCGCGCAGAGAGGTCATTTGCGAAATAGTGTCAAGACTGTTATTCGTGAGACGGTTCGAAGCCTAATGATGGTTAGCAAGCAAGACATAGAGGAGTGCACTGGGGTACATACCAAGTTCAGGGATGTGAGGCAAGTCAACCGACGAAAGCCCAGAGGGACATTGACGAGAAGATTGCCATGCATATCGAGAGTCTCCAAACCAGCAAAGATATTGCCCTGACTAGCTTGAGCTTCGTCAAAAGACGATGGCTCGCTGTCAGGAAAGACGAAGTCGTCCAACTCCTCAAGCTCATTATCCGCAGCGACCAAGCGCGTCAAGTCGACGCTCTCAGCCCAGCTTCCATCAAAGGTACCAATACTCTCCAGATCGTACATCTTGAGGACCTCGATAGGGATCTCCTTCAAGTGCAGAGCAGCGATGTTAAGCCGTCCACTTGTCCTCGCAGCACTAACCCGGTTTTGAAGGACCTTCTTCTTGGGATCTTCTCCCTGTCGAAGATTGAAAGGATCGTCATGGTTGACACCAAAGTCGAAACCCGTGTCATGAGGAATGATCGGCGCCTCCTCTCCTTCGGCTGTTTGCGAGAGCTCAGCGGCTTGCTTCATCTGCGCTCGCTTCGCGGCCTTGGCCTTGGCGATCTGCTCACGTAGAGCAGCTGAGGACTTGCGAGCTGATGGTGGTGATCCAGGCTCAGCTGACTCGCCTGTCAACGAGGTAGCGCTTGAAGGAATCGTGCCATCCCAGGAAGCAGTTGAGGTTGAGTTTACAGATCCACGTCGGTCGGCGCTATGCAAAGAAGCTTTGTTGAGCGCAGGAAGAGAGGGCTTCTTGAGCATCCCCGGACCAGAAGCCTTTGAGCTTCCGGGACGGATAGCTAGAGACTTAGAGCCCGATTTTGGGGTAGGAATAGTGGTCTTGCCAGGACTCGGGCTTCTCGCCTCGGCAGCAAAGGGTGGGGGCTTGGATGCTCCCGCTCTCGAATTGGGCGTTGTTCTTATCACAGTATCCGACCGTTTTCGAGGCGTTCCATCGATGGGGGCAAGTGGCACGAAACCGTTTACTGAAGCTCTCAAGTTCGGGAAGCCATGATCAGATTGACCAGAACTGGAGCCAGGACGGCTTAATCTCAACGAACAGTCTGAAGCATAGCTAGAGCCGGGTCGCGAAGCACCACTACCTGCTCGCGAGCGTGTACTACTGCTAGATCGCGCTCCTGGTACGCCCTGATCAAAGAAGTTTGACGTCTTCCTTAACGCAGGGGACTTGGCCAGTGTCTCGATGGTCCTCTCCGAAAGAGAAGGCCTTGCCTTGCGAGAGCTAGCACTCAATGTATCTGATCTATCGTCTTCGTCGGTCGAAGCGGTTCGCGGTCTCGATTGGTTGGGATTGAAGATATTGTTGGGTGGATCGTAAAGGGGTGAGACAGCGAAAGACTCCGAGGGTCTTCTTGTAAGGGTCAACTGACGAGGAAACATGCTCCCCTCAAAGTGCCCGACAGCTCCGCCTGGAGGATCACATTCGGGTGTCGTAGATCGCTCCTCAAGAATATCGGCATCTAGGTCTACCGGTCGATAAGCCGCGGAAGTGATTCGTTGAGGGGGCTTTGCTGGTGATAGACTGCTAGGAGGAGGTCTGTTGATAAGGGAAGTTTGTCTTGATCTGGGAGCAGCGAGTTGATCTCTCGACGCAGTAGGCCGTAGCCGTTGAGCTCGCTGTTGAAGATCTGGTTGACTGGTTCGTAGCTGGTCTCTCGACATGGACGGTCGAAGCCTTGGATTCCGTAGCTCACCACCACCCAAGCTCTCCCTTGAAGGAGAAGAACGGATGACTGACGTCGGTCTCGGTAGAGCAGATGTGGGCTTTGGAATTTGAGAAGTTGGTCTAGGTACGGGAAGCTTTGACAGCCTGGGAATAGCGCTCATGCGCTTCTGAGAGGAATCCTCCATGATGGGTATGTGTGGTATGGTATCTGTAGAATGGTCGTAGCGTAGGTGATGAAGAAGGAGAGCTAGCTGCTGTTGATGTCTTTAAAGAAAGGAATGCAAAGACTGAGTGAGACAAAGAAGTACGTTTTTCTTTGTTCTCCTAAGGGGTCTGGTTTGCTGGGTCCAGGTACGGATGAAAACCAATGTTTTTAGGTCCTAGCGTTGGCGGGTGGACGACGGGACGGATGGCGGCGGGAACTAACGATGAGGCGGGCGAACAGACGCAGTTTTTACGACGTATTTACGAAGAATTATCGAGTCAGTAAGTCTCAGTTTTCAGTAGCACGACGAAAAGAAGAAAGAAAAGAAGAGACAAATTGGAAAGATTCAAGTTCTTTGGTTCTTTAACAGTTCGCTTAAAGTCTAGGCTAATGTAAAGAAGAAATGATATCTCCAGGGGTTACATGCGAGGTACAGTACCGTCTACCGTTCCTCTGGAGAAGGTGCGTCTTTCAGTGGGGTTTGCACCTGCCTGCTGCGAACACACTAGATTGCGCTAAGGTGCAGATGATGTTTAGTGGCTTTGTAGGGGCAGGGGTAGCTTGAGAACCTTCTCTCCACTGGTTGCCGTGACGAGTTTGTCCAGGAGCCAGGGACCTGGGTTTGTCTGCAATCGCCCTATCTTTTGTTTGAGTTTTATGATGGGTTCGTCTGATGATTGTCTGATCATTTTTGATTGAGTCGCAAGTGATACCTTACAGGTATAAGGTAGATACAGTATATGCGTTCCTGATCACATCTGCACTGCTACAGTACCATCCCATCTCTTTTCCCCCAGGCCACCAACCCAAGTAGCGTCGTACTGTAGCAGTAGCGCAGTCCACTGTCCAGGTACGGGCCCGTCGGACCCTTTCCACCGGCTGGCTAATCCCAGTTCACATTCACGATTGCCCCTGAAGGTCTTATTCCGAGTCGCCTGTTGAGTAGCATTGGGCGGAAAGCCTCATTTTCTTTTTTTGCTTTTCTTATTTTCCGTCCCGTGTAAACAAAACAGAGACATTATTGTTTGTGATACAGAACAATATTTCCTCAATGACGTGTAACTTTCCCAGAATAGTTCACGCCTTTTGTTTTTATTATCTCCGGTAGTACATGGATGAGGGATGGACCCCTGGTTCGGCGCGACAAATAAAATATTCCGTCACGGGGTGCATTTGTCCAGTTTCCTCTTTTTCTGTCTTCAGACATTTTTACGTTTCATACTGTATCCGTATATCCAGGTACCTGCTGTTTGAGCTGTGCCTTTGGGTAGCAGATAAATTAGTCTCCAAGCCTTGGAACAACTTGTGCCTGACCTCGGCATAATGCCTATCTAGGTTTACTGTTTGAACAACTTACAGCCAGCTACCCGATACTTCTACGGCGCAGAATGGAAATGGCTCAGTCCAGGCCCCGAAGAATTCTGCAGAAGCCCTTAAGCTTGTCATTTAGCGCAAGGGGTTATGTTTCACACCATGAATCGTGCTTTGTCTGCAGTCCAATCGTCCACCAAGTTTCGCATCGTAGATCAACTGTGGGGTAAACTACGAGTCACGTTTGGTGACGACAGCATTCAACGACGTTAGAGTTTACGGAATTGAATCGAATTGAGGCTTAGAGTCAACGGTCTCCTTGTTTTAGTTGAGGCATCTTGACCAGATCGGGGCTGACAACACGTGGCGAGACAGACCTATCACATTTGGGAAACCTTCGTTCAACCGAGGCGACCAGATTGCCTCAATGTTTGTTTTAAGCCTCAATCCGACTCGGTCCGCTCTACCATTGAAATCTGAGGCGTGGCGTATCACGTCGTCACCAGCTGAGCCCTGCGTTGCCCTCATTTCTGGGTTCCAGGTCGTTGTCTTCATCCACACTAATCTGAATTGGAGGGGAGCATGTGAACACAGGCCCGGCTGAAGATGCGTGAACAGCTGCGTATGGCGGTATTAAACAAAAGTGGGAGTGGAAGAAAGTTCGGAAAGAGTTGAAAGACGCTGACTTCCTTACCTCATCTCAGCTACGACGATTTTCGTACGTACCTCACGGATTCCAACACACATCCTGGACCCCAAGTATTCTGGTGATCAGGCTGGTGAATGGATCTAGCAGCCTTGGATGTACTTGCGACAGATGAAGATGGATCGGCCTGGACTACTGACATGGCTTGCGAGTGAATTGACATGAGGGAAACCATCAGGCGGCTACGTCACGACTTCAAGGCCACCGGTAGACAGTGCTCCATCCACCAGCAACGAGTCCAAGAAGGCCAGGCCGAAACCCCAGGGCAGCCATCGTCTCGCGGTAATTGCGCACCACAACAACGAGAGCGTGCGACAGATGTTGGATCACGAATATTATGTGAATGACCACTGCCACAACCCAAAGTGTATCGACTCTGAGCACATATGCGTCGAGCCCAAGTCCAGCAAGGTGAGCGGGAAAGCCCGTCGGACCATGAAAGTAAAACCAGCCTGAACGAGTCCCACAGAGACTGACACAGATGGCCGCTATGGTGTACAAGACCGAGGTCGAAGGTTTAAGTCCTCAGCTCGCCCACCACTGTTTGTCCCTGCGACCCGCCGCGCGTACTGAGAACCGAGGTTCGTCAGTCAACTTGGACCATTTCTCTCTTGCGACATCAAGTAGGACTCCCGATCTCTCCAAAAAGATTTACTGTATTGACAGTTTTCTCGTCCTATGTACCATGCGATACCAATAACCATGGCATATGTAAGGGGTGATATTGCAATAAAAGTAAAGCCGGGAGATAGCGGCAGCTCGCCGAGGGCCTGTTTTAGACTGCTGTTGTGAATGACAACTGATCAGGACAGGAACCAGAGCCCTTCGCCAGCCTCGACTACCATTCACTCGCTCACATATCTGGTACATGCCAGCTTTACTATGTATCCGATAACTGATCAGAACCTGGCTACGATGGGATCAACGGACCAAGTCGTGGGCAATGTGAAGATTGCGAAGGAAGAACCCCGCGGGTGCCGTTAGCCATTCTTCTCTCTATTAATTGGCAGCAGCGCTGCGTTACGACGATCATATCCAAGCTACCAGCTCCCAACTCAGCATTCCGGGTCCATCAAAGTTACTTTCAAGTAGGACTCGACATCAAAATTCAAAACTGCCGCATCCCAACAGTCAAAAGACTTTAAAAAAGGGCTTAATATGCGCCAACAAGCAAAGACTCAACTTAATCCTACTACGTATCTATGGTAGCAAAGCACGAACCTGACCACACATGTTTTGTGTGAACTTTATGTTAGTTCAAGCGCCGGTAGTGGAAGATTCCCACAGAAAAAGAACACAGTTTTGTGTATACATTTGAAAGTTCTCATAGATGAATTTGTCGCAAACATGTTCAACAAGTCAGAGCTACCAAACCTTGAAGAACTGCTTCTCCTAAACCTTCAGACTCTTGAAGTTTATTAGGAAGACTCCGCTTCATCCCAGCTCATCGCGGTCTTTTCTCTCCAGAATCCAAGCTACAGAACACTTCGCATCAACAACAACCGACAGAACTCAGCCCCGTGATCGTTTCCATTTCCCTTGCCATCCTTCCCTGGTCTTTGCAGCTCCTTGCGGAACTTCACGCAAAACTCACTATGGAGCGCCCTTCCTTCGCTACCCTCCCTCCGGAGCTGCGTTGCATGATCTATCTCTTCGCCACACCGCCTCGTTACGTCTACCTCCGAGGCCATGCTGATTCTTTCGAACCATTTTTTGGTGAGTCCATAGCTTTACCCGCGGTTGCCCCTGGTTCACGATTCGCCCGTCCCAACAACTATAGCACTCCTGACGGAAGGGTGTACTTTGCTAGCAGCACCGAAATACCACCTCTCCTGCACACATGCCAGGAGTCCCGCAACTTTTTGATAAAGCAAGGCTATGAGCTCACTTTCAGGACACCAAGGTATAAGCAACGGACATGGTTCAACTACAAGAAGGACATCCTGATAGTTCCTGTCTTCCCCACTGAGCTCTCGAGGCCGAGAGGCAAATCGTCAAGAGTTCCCAGTGGGTTTCTGGGAGCTGTGAAGTATTGCCGGCTTCACCATTTGCAGAGGGAAGACAAGGATAGAATACGCAGGATTGCGCAAGGTAATTCTCACGGTTGGGCTTCCCCAGCGACAACGGAAAGGTTCAGCCATCAAAGGGACAGACTCGTTCCGGAACCGCTTGTATACGAAACGAGTGACTTTGCTTGGTGGGGTCGGTTATGCAACTCCCAGCAGGACTCGGGTAGGCTGTCCCCAGCGCTCCAGCTTTAAATCTAAGACGTATGAGAGAGTGGCTCTTCACCTCTTTCGATCCTCCATCGATTCGTCGCTTCAAAAGGTCCCGGTAAACCTCTAAACAACCAACCCCATTTCTCAACAAAACCCTCCGACATCTCCCATCCCGAAATATCCCACGGCGGCGACCAAGCAATCATACCCCTTCTCTCCATCTCGTCATCCGGGTACCCTTCATACAACCCGCCAATACAATCAGCCCAGAGCTCATCTTCATCAAATGTTCCCAGAG
The DNA here is from genome assembly GCA_004367155.1 of Fusarium clavum. NCBI lineage: Eukaryota > Fungi > Ascomycota > Sordariomycetes > Hypocreales > Nectriaceae > Fusarium > Fusarium clavum. The sequence goes on along the minus strand of QGEC01000240.1, from coordinate 164,392 downwards.
CACGAATGAGATTGTCACGGCCTTCTGGAGAGGGGAATAAATCAACCCAGTCTCCGTGGGGGACTGTCTGTTGAAGAATCGTTGGGAGAAGCGCGGCGGGAACAGATGCTGGATTTGATGGGTAGGGAACTACATGGATGATTTCTTGGTCGCATTCAAGAGGTGTGTAGAGGATTCCTGATATTAGGGTGCGGTTGACGGATAGAGCGCGGAGGGCGTTGTATTGGAGGAGTGTAATGAGATGGTCCGGGCAGAGAGGGAATATGAATTTTGACTGGTTGATTTTTGTTCCATATGGTAACAAGGCCGCTTTGGAGTCGTATATCTGTTTAGCTTGGGAAGATACGACGCTTGACATGAATTCTTGTTTGATATCCCAGAGATCAATAGTTGTTTCCTGCTTGACGAGTGACATATGATTGTCATCAGCTTTCTTCGCTAGTGCCTTGCGTTTTCCTACCCAATCATTAGTTACTCATTGGCTTGCCTAAACAGAAGAATTGTTCTCTAAGGCTTAGACTATTAAACTAAAGTAGTCTAAGCGCTCATCTAAACTGGCATAAAATGACTAAACTATTTCGTCTCTTATGCTTCCAGTTATGACAGTCAATTCTTCTGACACCCTGTGGCTTGGCTAGCTTAAGAAACAACTTATCTACTCACTGTACGCTCTCATGTTGAGTCTAGTCTGCGCTCTTCGTTTCGCAGCAGCATCTTTCGTTCCGGTCCAGTCATCTTCTTTCCTTATCGCCTATATCCGGTCAGTAAGCCGTGATTCACCGAAACATGGGCTAACAATACGAACCTCGACTAGTTGCGGCATGGAAGTGAGCTCTATGCATGCTTCTGGTTCGTGCGTATTCATTTTGCTGATGATGAAGAAAGAGGGGGAATTTACTTTGTCTCTAACGTTGGAATATGCAGTCTGCTCACTCACCAGAAGGATCATGAGGCGCAGACCGTGCCAATGTGCGATTGGTTATTCTCTGTAGCTGACCAACTCGACCGGGCTTAGCTTCATGCAAGCTGCTCACCAACGATTGTAACTCTATCTGCTTTAGGTTAAGGCTTGGATATGCAGGGTGCTCACTCTCCAGTAGATAAAGCCGGGTATAAGAATGGCTGGGTAAAGCCGGTAAGACAAAATAATACAAGCACTTTCGACACGCGAATGGACTGTTTATTTCGTCATGCTACGCTACCAAAGTGTATGCAGGTTGCTCACAGCGACATGGATGGCTTGGACTAGATGCAACATGCTCACATCTAGACAAACGGAACTCCGTGCTTTAGGATACAATGCTCCTAAAAGTATCCGAAAGACGAATATAAATATTCCGATTATCCTCGCCTTTTTCGTATTATTCTCATCATCAACAGCTCAACACAATCACTTGAACATCATCTTCTGATATCTCTCTCCATCTTCCAATACCTCCAACTCAAGTATCCACCTCAACCTCACTCTTATACATCATGTCTTTCAACCCTGAGAACCTCCCCAGCCTTGAAGGGAAAGTCTTCATCGTTACTGGCGGTAATGCTGGAATGTAAGCACTACCCCACTACCTCCCATAAATATCCGAGCTCACTAACACTTTCAAAGGGGTTACTACACAGTCCTCCACCTCGCAGCCCACGGCGCACACGTCTACATGTGCACCCGCTCTATTGAGAAAGGCAACACAGCCATCTCAGAAATCAAGAAGACCCACCCCGAAGCAAAGGTTGATCTTCTTCAAATGGATCTCATGGATCTCTCCAGTGTCGTCGCAGCTGCCAAGCACTTCCTCACTCTCGAGACATCTCTACACGGTCTTGTGAACAATGCTGGTATCATGGCTACACCCTTTGATATGACCAAAGATGGCCATGAGGCGCAGTGGCAAACCAACTATATCTCACACTGGGTCTTTACTGAGCATTTGATTCCTGTGATGCAGAAGACTGCCAAGGACTTGCCTGCTGGTAGTGTAAGAATTGTGAACCTTACTTCCTCAGGCCATCTTAGCGCCCCCAAGACTGGTATCAACTTTGAAGACCTCACTCTCAAAGACCAAGGTGTCTGGGAACGCTACGGCCAAAGCAAGCTTGCCAACGTTCTCCACACAAAGACCCTTCACAACAAATACGGTCCCGGTTCAGACAACAAAGAGGGTGAAATCTGGGTTACATCCGTGCACCCAGGCCTTGTGGAAACCAATCTGGCTACAACAGTCGACCCAGCAGAGAAGGGCATGCTGAACCTAGTCGGCGCACTCCGCTGCTTCAGAATGCTTTGGTCTGCGGACAAGGGCTCTTGGAACAGTCTTTACTGTGCCGCAAGCCCTGATATGAAGGCCGAGCAGAGTGGACAGTATCTTGAGATCTACCATAGATTTGGCGAGCCTTGGTGGGAGAGTGGCTTTGCGAAGAATGTGGAGCTTGCGAAGCAGTTGGAGGATTGGACGAAGGAGACTATGGGCAAGGAGGGCTGGGTCCACTAAGAAGCTGTCTTTCTTCTTTTCTCTTCATGTTTTTGTTGTCACCTTGTTTGCTTTATGGCAGGATAGAGGCGTTTTGATAAAGGAGTGAAGTAATATTTAGATCTATATAGAAGGAAAGTCCAATTTCTACCAATATCCATCTCATGTCTATAACAAAGAAAAGACTCAATCCAGTGCAAACAATCTCTTATCCCGTCCAACCCCATCATCTTGACCATAGAGCAATCTGTTGTTTCGCGATTCCGCGGTTCATGGTATCGGTAAGCTGGTCTGTCGGCGCTAATACGCTTCCCTACCGCCGGTAGACTCAACCACCAACCTACCACTTACCCGTCCCATTCTTATGCTTATGGTTATCCTCCAACAGCGTCTCAAAAGCCTTCCTAGAAATAGTCCAGGTAGGTCCATTAGGCATACCACCAGGGCTTCTAGGGAATACCGAAGCATCAACAACTCTCAATCCCTCAACGCCCCAAACTCGGAACCTCGAGTCCACACACGAATTTTCCTTGTCCTTGCCCATAGCGCATGTCGAAGAGGCGTGGTGGCTAAAAGCGGTATCCTGGATACCCTGCCTCATGTTCTCAGGATCGGGGCTAAGCTGTGTGTACGGAATACCAGTGGCGTCATATGCGCGGCGAAGCATCTCGATACCTTCGACGATGGCGTCGAGATCGCGAGGGCCGGATTCGGAGAAGTAGTTGAAGTTAATGTTGGGTCGGATTCGCGGGTCGGAAGAGTTAAGACGGACTGTGCCAGCGCTGTTGGATGTTTGCATCTTTACCACAGCGTGCATCCAGTACGACGGGTCTTCACCCGAGAGTTCGCCTCTAGAGTAGCCAGGGTAGAAACCGACTAGGCCTGAGAGACCGGGACCGCTGAGGAACATGAGGTCTGCGTCGTCATCCCAGCTTTGGCTGGTTCGCCAGATGGCGCCATAGCTGCTGTCGCGAGAAGCGTAGGGACCGGCAGCATTGTCGCGCCATTGGACAAAACAGGGGTCTTCGTCGTCGAATGTCCTGGTGCACGGCGACTCGACGGTCTCGTACCAATTCTGCTCGGCGCGGATTTGTAGAGGGACTTCGTAGTTGTCGTGCAGGTTGGAGCCGACAGCGGGGAGATCGACGACGACGGGAATGTTCCAGGCCTCCAGCTCCTCCTTCGGCCCAATACCACTGAGCATGAGAATCTGAGGGGTATTGAATGTACCGCCCGACACAATGACTTCATGCTTGGCGAACACCTTCTTGATCTCACCCTTCTGCTCGGGATCGTAGCGCCCATCAGCAGAGTACAGACCTTCTCCGACCATGTACTCAACGCCAACCGCCTTAGGCTTCTTGTTCTTTCCGTGCTTGAGAAGGACCTTCGTGGCGAGGGAGTGGAAGCTGACAGTCAAGGGATGGCCGGCGTCGATGACCTTATTGATGTAGATACCGCCGCCACTTCGAGCTGCAGTGCTAGGATCAATCGCGCTAGGGGTGCTGAACAGTTGACCATTCTTGTAGCGGTCGGGGCTAGGGCCGTTGAGGTCGCGAGTGAAGAGGTCGGTCATTTCGGCGGTACCCTCGACGTCGATGCCTTCTACTTCGCGGAACATCTTCTGGTAGAGGTTTTCGACGTTGGGAGAGCCGAGTCTGACGGTCGCATTGCTCAGGTCGTTCTAACATCATGTCAGTATTTACCGTCGCAGGAAGGAGGGGTGCTACTTACCACTAGGTAGCCATCGAAGCCATGGCCGGGACTGCCCTCCGGAACGTAGGTACAGTTCTCGAGGTTCATCAGATGCCGTCGCATATGCTCATGACCCCAAGATTCATCGCCTGTGACGTTCGCAATGTAATCCCACTCGTTGTCGGGCGACCAGGCAAAGTTCATAGCGTTGACCTGTGCACTGCCGCCCAGTGTTGAGCCGCGAGGGTAGTACAGACCAGCACTGAATCACAGTTAGCTTCACACTCGCTCTGAATCAGAGAAGTACTCACGGCTTGGCTCCCTCGGGTGGGTCAAGACCAACATAGTAGGAGCCGTTGGTCTGGATGTAGGTATACTTGGGATCGCGACGGGCTGCCTCGAAGTCTTCGTAGTGTTGAACGAAGAACTGCCAGGAATGGCCAGGCGTCTCGGCAGCAGTTCTGGCCCTGGGTGCTGTTAGCACAAGCATCTTCGAGATAATATCGTAAACTCACAGTAAGGGGAACTGTTCGTTGAGACTGGTATGGTTGTCACCTCCAGCCTCGATGAGGAAGACTGAGTGTCCCTCTTGAGCGAGGTTTGCACTGTAACCAGATTAGCCACTCTCCCATTTTCTGGGCGAAAGATGGAGGTTTGACTCACGCAAGAGAACCGCCGCCAGGACCAGACCCGACAATGACGTAGTCGTAAACATCGACTTCTTTAGTGGCCATGGCAGTCGAGCCAGCAGCCAAAGCAGCCGCGACGGCGACTTTGAAACGATTGATAACCATGATAGAATAGGAAACTTAGGAAAGAATGCTTGTTTAGAGATGTTCTGCTAGATAATTGCAATCCCAAAGCACAGATGAACCTCCTCTTATATACCGTTCAATCCCATTACAAGATAATACAACTGACACGATATAGCCTTTATTCTCACTTGCATCTCCATACTCTCCGCCCCCGAAGCTATTCACATCTTGACTTTCCTCCAGACAACTGTCTTGATGCCAGAATAAAGAGTCCAAGTTCTAGTCCAAAGTTGTCTCAATTATTGTGTCTGTTGGGCGCTTGGCGGTGATGCTCTGATTCACAGCCTCACGACCGCGTATGTTGAATTTTCTTGACCGCGCACTCTCAAAGATGCTGATAGGCATAGAGGAGCTCCGTGGACATCTCCGGACAAAGCCACCGTGAGAAGTGCTGACGTGCCAAGCTCAGCTTTGCAGATCTTCGCGGAGGTAGTCAGCTGAGACACTCGTCCGTACAGTCCGTGAGAATAACACTAAGCGACAGCTATGATTGCATCGGAAACTACTGGTGTGTGTTGTTTCAATTGACTCAGCCCCCATGAGTCTAAATTAAGGTTAATAATACATTGTCAGCTTGATGCCATTGAAGCTATCTTGGGTATATGATAATGATACCACGGTAAGAGCGGCCACGACACCGCAAAGACATTCGGACAAGGACAAAGCAGGCGAGTATTATCTCAATGAAGGTTGTCAATCTCAATTTAGGTGTGTGTCTATGTGCTCTGTGCTAATTGGGGGTATTTGGGGTAGTTGGGGGTATCATGGTCCTCAAATCTCATCATCTCTGAGCTCAATGCTCACCTCGCAAATTCCGAAGCAAATCTCCAGTGCGCCGCTCTGTTATATCTTCCATGTACCCATTGACCGGCCTATTCATATCTAGGCCCATTCCAAATCTCCGTGAAGTTCTCGCCGTTTGTTTGCATGTCTCAATGCTCAGTCTTAGATGTCGAGTTCGTCCTCGTCCACGTCCATGTCGTCGTCGTCCTGACCTTCATCCTCGTACTCAGGCTCCGAAATGGTGTCTGGAATGCCGAGGTCTTCATCAAGAATGTGTACTTCGTAGTTACCCTCTTCGGCCCATTCGTCCTCCCATTCCTCGATAATCCTGCGGACACTGTCCTGAAGCTCGGTCTTGGTTGAGTTCTTCTCCGACTCAAATGGAGAGTTCTCTACGAGATTGTTGACCAAGAATGAGAGTTGCTGCTTGACGCCGTGAATGGCTTCTTCTGCAATCTGCTCCAATTCACCGGGTACCTCTGCTTTCTTTTCTGCGAGTCCCAGTGCGAGGCGATCGAGCATCTCGTTGCACATCGGCTTCACATCCTTAGTTACCTTGTTCATCATGATCTCCTGTCGTCTTTTATGAGCTCCACGACCAGCTAGGAGATGTTGTCAGTATCGAGTTCCAAACCTGAAACCAGTTGATCAAACTTACAAATCTGTTGAGCCTCCTTAAATGTGGGTTCCATCTCATCAGTCAAGTATTGGACAGCGTCGAACGAAACGCTGGAGGCCTTCTGGGAAAGCTTTCCGAGGGTGTTCCGAATTTTGTTCTCGGTAGCACGCTGTGCGGTGTCCAGCAGAGGTCGCATGTTGTTGAAGCTGACTTCAAGAGGTGGCACGTTTGTGTTGATGTCCTTCTGAAGCGCGTCCAGGTAGTTTTTCCAGATCATTGAGAACGCCGCCATCATTGGAACTCTGATCTTGGGAAGCTGTTTGTTCATCTTCGAATCCCAGTCCTTGCCAATGATCTTCAGGACAGGCGAGACACTGCTCATTGTTGTCAGTAAAGTTTTCTTAAGTGGCCTAGTCAGTACTGACAGGCTTTCCATCCAGCTGTAGGTCACTGATGGGGTGGACTGGCTACGGAATTTCTGACCGAAGCGGCGAATGTTGGCAAAATACGTATTTGCATTGATTTTCATAGTGTTTGGTTTGTCGTCGGGGAACTTGTATGCAAATCGGAAGGCAATCTTCTTCGCTTCAGACACGAACTTCTTGATGGCGCGGTCCTTGTGTTCGAGAGGGTCGAGCTTCTCGATCTCTATGCAAGCGTCCTTGAGTGTTGCACCCAATTTCTAGTGACGAACCTGTTAGAAACCAGTCAAGGTTTGGAAGGGGAAAACTCACCTCGACATAGATGGTGTGGGTTCGAGCCACAGCGTCCTCAACTTGAGACCTAGTGAAATCAAATTGTCCATCATGACCATTTGCTTGAGAGTAGATTCTCATCATCGCCATGAGACTTTGGTAACCATCCAAGATCTCGTCGAGATGCTTCTCACGTTTGCTCAAGGTAGCTCGATGAAGCCATTGCTCGACAGCAGGGATGCCAGTGTATCGCTGGCTTGGGAACCCCTGCAAGTGAGTGTCTCCCTTCTCCAGCTGCCAGAACGCTTTGGTAGAAATTGGATAGATCGGGAGCACATACTCCCGTTCTGTCTGACATTTCTTCGTGATAGCTGCGTCACTGAACTCTCGCTGTCGACTGGCGAAGTTTTCGCGCATCTGATCCTTGACACGTTTGTTTCGAGTCTGGCTCGCTCGGTGGTTAAGCCAATCCTGCAGGTAGACCATCTCTCGATCGATACGTCGGCACTGCGCTTCATACTCATCAAGTGCTTTATCAGCTTTCTCGTAGGCTTCGACAGCATCATTAAGCGCTACTTCGAGCGTGGAGATGTGCTGGATACCCTGTTCCGGATTCGCTATATTTTGATGTGAGCATTTATATCGAAAGTGGGAGTGACTTACCTGGTGGCTTGACCGTCTGCTTCTGCACTGCTGTAGCATGCTTCTTTTTGGCTTGCTTCTTGGCGCGGTCTGCCTGCGTTTTCTTGTATTTCAGCTGGCCATACTTTGGCCTGAGCATCACCTTCTCGTCTTTGAGCTCCATCAGTCTGGTTCGTTTCTGGGCGATTTCCTCGTCGCTTATGAGCTCATAGCACCCATCAATGTACGGGTCGACAGCGAGGCCGTCCATTTTCGAGAGCACCACACCGAAGCCATTGCCATCAAGCTTTCCACGAATCCTCATTTGCGCTTCATCAAAGCCGCTTTGCATGAGAGCCTGTCCTTGCTTCTCATCTGTCGCACGAATGATAGGGCTGACGATAATTCGTACGTCCAGATTGCTTGAAATCTTCTCAGCGACTTCCGAGCGACTTGCAGTTGCATCACCACACCCGGGGAGATCGACAAGCGTGACGCCAGACTTGAGAAATTCGGCTTTGACGTAGAGGTGAACTTCGCTCACCAAAGGCCAAACAGCGAACTGAACACGGTTCCCAACTTTGATATGACTGGAGTCCAGGTATGGCTTGATGTTCTTGGCGAGTTCTTTCGCAGAACTCTTGGAATCCTCAACCCGACCTTGTTCCAGCAATTTAAGGACGTGGGGATTTTTCTTCAGGATGTTTTGTGCTACATCACTGTACGCACGCTGCTCGGGGCATCTGGCTGCAGCGATCTCCAGATCGCGTTTCTCGATGCCCCAGACAGCTTTGATCTTTGGAAGTTCGTACTCGATCCTGTTTCTCGACTCGGTTATGGCATCCGCCTTACTCTGAGCATCTGGTTCTTCCTCTTCGAACTTGTTGTGAATGAGGGCTTGATAATGATTCAACTCTTTCAGTAGTGTTTCAAGATCATTTTCGACGTCAGCCTTGGGGCGGAATATAACCTCGGCGCGAAACTCGTGGCCGGGCTCATCGTTGTTGTTCCAGGAGACTTTGCAGATGACAGCGGTCGCTGCTGACTCTTGTCCGGATGGGAGCAGCTCTTGGATTCGGAGTAGAGATCCCAAGAATGAAGATTTGCCAGCACCTGTAGGTCCCTCGACACCGACAAGAACCTGGTGACTATCGGAGGCCTGGCGAGTGGTGTCTTTATGATGGTTAGCGATAGATCAAGAGTGTGCAGATAGGGGCGTTAGCATTTACCATCCTGATCAAGCCACTGCTTGATGATCTTGCCACCCATGATGACAGACTGCTTGCTGTCAGGGTTCTGTTCGACAACCGCAAGAGCAGGTTCAAGTAGAGCTCGGATCTTTTTGCAGTTTTTTCGGGCATCCTTCACAGCTTTCTCCTTGATCTTAATGCGCTGGACGTTACCCAGCTCCTGGCACTCTCTCCAGGGAAAGACCACTGAGGTTTGCGCGACTCCAGACGTCTCATTTGCCTGGCGCTTGGCGACTGTTTCGTCGACCAAATGGTCCGGGGTCGGAGGTCGCTCACGCTTCACTTGCACTGCGGTCGCAGTGCCATTGTCGTTCTCCATGTTAGAGGTGGCAGCGGTGTTGTATGACTGAATGAATAGTAAGCGGCTGTCGAGACGGGCGGTCGAAATGTTTCAGAGGTGATGTTAGAGGAGGAGTAATGTGTAAGAAATGAAAGTGAACAGGAGAATATAAAATAAGAGACGTGCGAGGTGGGTAGGTGAAGAAACAGGACTAGGGAGTGAAGGAGAATTGTTGAAAGAATAGAAAGACGATGAGATGGAGAGAGCAGAAGACGAATGAAAGGAGGATATCTGGATCAGACCTACCTTGAATGATTTGTGTGTAGATGAGTTGACGAGATAGCTTGGTAAAGGGAGGATGTTGGATGAAGAGGAAAGAATCGTCGGGCAGGATGACCGGGACGAAGAGATGAGGTGTGTTGATGTGAAAGGAAAAGAGCTAAGGAATCGTTCTTGGGAATCAGAAGAGAGAGAATCATGTGTGGGGCAGTGATTCATTGTTGATTTTAAAGATTACCGTTCTCTAGTTAAGCAAGGCAGGCGGCAGCCTGGATATTTTGAGCAGTTCCACATCGATAGACAACGAATTGTAGACACACTTACCATCCCCCAAGTGACATTAAGTATAACTACACGAAGAGGTACGGGAATAATACAGACTTACTAAAGAAAGGCAAAACTTCTCTTGGTTCCGTGATTGTCCATATTCCACCTATGTTCTAAATGTGATAAGTGATATGATGCTATTGTCTTGTACACTTCGGATTTCTATCTGCTACTCTCAGGCTGTCATAAGTAATTGGCAGAGTAAGAGGGGTTCAGTTATCATGAGAATCACAATATACCATTGAACAAGAATCATTTTACCGTGGTTGACTCTCCATGTACGAATGGGGATCACTCTCCTGGCAGTTTCAATTGGTGTTGAGTATCAAAACCTTCAACTGTCAAATCGCACAATCGGACGCACGCTGATCTTTCAGAATAGCTACCGGCTATGGGAACTTGAATCCATATTCATGATCTCCTTTTTCTTTGGTTCACAGAATCGTGAAAGATCATTATCTATGGTCTACCGGTATCTCGTTTCCAAAAGCTGATATGCTGGTTAACATGTAAGTTGTCCAGGGTAGCCACTCGAACCACGATAGTCTGTCGCCATGGAGCCTCAGCCACTTTTCCTGCAAGTTTCCCACAGCAATATTTACAGCATTGGCTTTAACAGAAACACGGTCAGGGTCTCTACAAAAATAGGCGCAAACAATTTCTCTTTCAAACCCTCAAGGCGTTCCAAACATCGACTGCCGTCCACGCACCCCTGCATGATTACCTAATACCCGCTTCCCCACCTTAGTCATCGGGAATTTCCACCACGCGACCCCTGACAACTTATACACGTCTCCTCAACCATCATCGCAATCGAATCGACGCCCCGCGATCGTTCAGCTCACTTTCCTTAATCAACACCGCCAAGATGACTCGCGCTCAGCAGACTATCTCTCTCGCCCTCCTTGTCTCCTCCGTACGCTCGCCTCCAATTCCCGATCGATCGATAAATACTGACTGTGATAGCTCTACCTTGCTCTTTTCCTTGAGCTCATCCCTCTTCCTCCCCTGATCCAGGAGCAGATCGTCCCCGTGGTACGTTCGACCCTGCAAATTACGTCGAATTGTTTACTGATATTTGGTGCAGCTTCCCTTCTGGGCCCTCGTGTCCTTCGGCGCATACCTCCTCTTCCGTCTCGGCTTCGGCATCCTCACCTTCAACGACGTCCCCAACGCGCACAAGGAGCTCACAGCGGAGATTGAGCAGGCCAAGGTTGAGCTGCGAAAGCTCGGCGTCACCGTCGACTAATCGGACTACCTCGACGATGATCTGAATGGATAAAAATGGGGTTTGGAGGTGTTTGGCTGTTGAGGATCAATTACTTTAATCTACAATAATCTGGTATCTGGTGCGGCCTGCGCAAAAATGCTCCGGGGTCCAATGCATACGTGATCTATCCCAACTCCATCATAATTGCTCTCCGGCAATGAGCGCTACAATTGTTCGTACAGCTGTTTCTGTGTCTCCTTGGCCATGTACAAGTTCTTCAAAAAGCTTGGGGATCTTTCCCAGTACTCCGCGGTCGTCTGTTTGGTGCCCTAAATGTTTTGTTAGTAAAGCTTAATGCGATGGAAGTGACCTGTACTCACATTTGCCTGGGGCGCCGACCAGGACGGAGAGTTTGTTTTGAGCTTCTCCCGTCCAGTCAAAGTCTACCACCCAATTTAACCGTATAGTAGCGCTTGATTCCTCCGCATCGTTGTATGGTATTGATAGATCAAAATGTTGCTGGCCCATATAGCGGATAAGGTCAGCCTTCTTAACAGACTCGACTCGTGCTGTGTCGTCCATATCTTCATCTTCATCATCGTCTTTTCTTCTTCTGGGTTTCCTGGTGCGCATTTGTTTTGTAGTCTCCAAGACACCATCCTTGGTACCCAAAGTTTGCTCCAATTGACACCAAAAGCCTGCTCTCTCAACAGCAATGCGAAGCCACTCTCCCATTGCCCAAGACAAGATACCCACATTGCGCTGCATAGAACGGTTGCAGTCGCCAGTGCAGATCTTCTCAATAAACGGACCAAGCTCTGGCTTTGCAACAGGCTCCAGCGATGTAACATTGAGGTCAAGGACCGAAAGCTCAAGAGGATTGACAATCATCTCCACCTTGGCTGTGAAGATCCCAGGGACTTCGCGCGATCGAAGAACTATGGAGTGACGCTGGCGGAAGGGCTGGTCGTCGGTTTGTTCGAGAATCGAGATGGTAGATGATGCCGTGAATGGCGTGAACAGCTGGAGATACGGCAGTTCTTCATCTGCCGGCATTGGAACAGGATAATGAGACTTGACATAGGCCAGCTTGTCCTCCACAGGCGCCGGGGCGATAGCCTTGCCGAATGGAAGTATAGCAGTAGGGTTCAATGCTGCATGTAGCAATTGCTTGGTAGCTGTTTGGCCTGGTTCGGCGTCTTCATCCATGAGATGTCGTTGTATCAGGTCGATAACTTCATCCTGGTCGGTAGGCGCAAGAACACGACCAGACTCTTGCATTAGACGAATACGCTCATTCTCCCTTCGTGCGACCTCAAGGTCCTTCTGCAGAGACTCAATCTCTTTCTGAATCCTCTCTCGTTCCTTCTTCTTGTCTGCATTGGGATCAAACGGACGCGGCTGTCTTGGTCCGGTCTCCGTTGTCGCGACTGGCTTTCTCTGTTGAGAAGCTGATGTGGCCTGGTTGAAGGTCTTCTTTGGCTTCTCGAAAAGTCGTGATGGCGGTCTTGTCAGTGGTGAATCGCGCTGCTGTGATAGCTCCCGGAACCTAACCGGGCTGTTCTGAAAGCTTTTGCGCGGTCCATTGTCTGGCGGTGGTAGTCTAGGTACAGGCTGTGATGCTGATGGAGCTTTATTCTGAGAATTTGACTGGGACAAGGGCGGTAATTTCGGCGGTGGCATGGAAGCTGGTGGAGGTGAGGGTGAGAATTCTGGTAAAGGCGGCGGTGGGCTTGGTGAGTCGCGTCCTGGTTCGGGGGCCGGTTCAGGCGCGGGCTCAGGTTCTGACACTGGTTCAGATGATGGCTCAGACTGGGGTTCTGGCTGAGCCTCTGGTTCGGGTTCGGCTTGCTTTTCTGGCGCTAGATCCTGGATTGGTGAGGATTGAGCAGGAGACGGCGATCTGACCTCAGATGATGATCGAGGCGGCAGCTGGATATTAAGTGAAGAGAATGACCGAGCCGGTGATGGACTTGCAACAGGCGAGGTAGACCTGGCTATGGACGGTTCCTCATGAGGCGCAGGTTCATCCGAAGGAATAGGTGATTCATTTTCTGGTTCCAACGTAGGTTCATAAGTAGGCAGAATCCGAGGCTCTGGCATGGACGCTGGCGGAGCAGGTGGTGAAGAGGCCTGTACTGCGGATGGTAACTGAGGTTCAGGCATTGAAGCAGCTGGCGCATCAATATCCATTCGTACTCCAGCAGGTGGTGATCTCCGTAGCCCTCCACGTTTGAAAGGATTGAAGTCTTCATCCTCTGGTGCTGGCACTGGCTCAGCCGCTGGTGGTGGACCAGCTGGAGGTGATCTTCTCAACCCTCCACGCTTAAATGGGTTGAAGCCTTCATCCTCCACAGGTGCAGGTCGAGCTCCAGGCTTCGACGGGCTACGTCTAGCAGCAGAAGCCATCCCACCACTCACACGTCTAAGCGATCCATCCTCAGGGCGCGTTGGCGTAGGGGCATCACTAACGATCCGACTTGTCGCCAAGCGCGCAGCAAGAGCTTCCGAAGGGCTATCAAAAGTAAATGCCGACGACCGTCGATTGGTCGGTAATTTCACCGGTGACCTAGATCTTGATCTTGATCTTGCTCGTTCAAAAGCTTCGGGGTTGTTCCGTGACATGCTTGCCATGGTGGGTGAAGCATAAGATGGGCGTCTTCTTCGAGGTGACGCGGGTTCCTGCTCTGATGTGCCAACATTGAGTGAAGTGCTCGGCGATGTACGCCTTCGCTTCGGTGCTGATTCCTCCATATTCTCAAATTATTAATGAGTCCGATTGTTCAATGTCTTATCATTTGCCGTATTTTTAAATGTCGTTTTCAATGATTTGTCGTTATTTGATGTTGTCGCATTGGTACTTGTTTACTTGAATGGACCCGTCGCGTCTGTAGAGTGGGCTTCACCGCCTTCCATAGTCGGAACGCCATGGTGGCACAAAGCCAATTAGTGGGCTCGGATACTAATAATAAAGCAAAACATCGCTATAAGGCTGACAGGAACAACACTTAAATTACAATTCGCTATCAGAAGCTAAATCCATTGCATCATCCTTCTAAACCTGCAGTTCTTGATTCATTCAGGTTCAAATTTATGAGCCAAGTTCGAATTCACGCTTTCGACGGTGTGCTGGGAGTACTTGGGACATCTCCGGTACAGGCTAGCACAGGTCACTTCCAGACTAGAATTGCAACATTGGATGGGTGGTCCCTGCTTGCGATAGACAGGCAAGCAATATACACTACAGTCATGAACTACACTTGATGTTACACCCGATATTAGACAGATGAGAAGTCTGTTTTACTGTACAGTATCGGGTTCTCGTCCACTACTTCTGCTTCTCTGCAAGCTCGCTTAAGAGACATATTTTGGTAACAATGCGACAACCCATAATAGATGATAGTCACTCAACCTTCGTGTTACAAACACCACTCGCAACTTATGAGGTCGTATTTAAGTAGCACGTTAATTATTATCGGCGACTTCCGATGACATGGCGGGTCTTGATTGTGGAGACCCATGTCCATCGTTTCCTGCCATGGAAAAAAAATTGCTTGGAGATCCATCCCCGGGCGGGCGCGGTTGCCTCGGCCCTATTTTATTTTTTCTTCCGTCTCTTTTTTTCTGTTTTGCTTCTTGGGCATTAAATAATTCTCCTCATCTCTCCCCGTCGCGCCATTTTCTTACTCTTCTGTATACTCGTATATTCCGTGTCTCGCGACGTTCGATATATATCCCACGATTTCAATAAAATTACCGCCAAAATGGTTGAGAAGCTCTACGTCACATATAACGATGTAAGGACCTGCCATTACCCCGCCACCCCGCCTTGATGATGAGGGCCGTGATGCGCATCATGAAAAATGTCCGACATGATGCGACAATACCACTAGATCTGAGGCAACACACCTAGTCTGTGGTTCGACGCACTCTTTTGCGCCCTCATCATCACTACTGCTTGATATGAAAAAAAAAAATGCACTGAACTCTTGCTGACATACCCTCCAGGTGCACAAGATGTGCCAGAAGTCCGCTGAGAAGCTCCTCTCCGACTTCCAGCCCCAGCTTCTGATCGCCATCGGTGGTGGTGGTTATGTCCCTGCTCGAATCCTCCGATCTTTCCTAAAGAAGGGTGGCGCTCCCAACATCCCCATCCAGGCCATCGGTCTCTCCCTCTACGAATCTCTCGGCAATGATGAAGTCGAGGCCCCCGGTACCAAGGTCACCCGAACACAGTGGCTCGACTTGACCGCTCTCGGCGAGATGCAGAACCTCGTCGGAAAGCGAATCCTTATCGTTGATGAGGTCGACGACACCCGAACAACCCTCGAGTACGCCGTCAAGGAGCTCGAGAAGGACGTTGAGATTGCCCGCCAGCGCATGGGTGACAGTGCCCCCGCCCCCAAGACTGAGTTCAGCATCTTTGTCCTCCACGTACGTGCCATGACCGAAAAGCTATGGATATATACTAACTCTTCCTAGAACAAGGATAAGCCCAAGAAGGGCAAGCTCCCTGACGAGATGCTCGCCACCCGTTACTCCGCTGCCGAGACTGTCGGAGATGTCTGGATCAACTACCCTTGGGAGGCTATCGATATCGACGAGCATGACCGAAACGCTTCCCTGCAGACCAAGAGCAACTAAGTGTTTTATGAGAATTTGGAGTTGGGAAAATGGCGCACAGATTTACGAGAGATATCATATAAACTACTTGACGAATGACAATCTTGAGCTTTTAGCTCGAACGATAACTCTCCCGTTGCCACTACCTTGCCATGAATGTGCAAGGCATGTTTTGCCACTAACGTAACCGCTTATGTAGAAGCTCGTGGCATATGCTGTCTAGGTACATTGGGCTAATCACCCCGAGTTGACATGCCCACCACAATACCGAAGTGGGCAAACGCTGGATGCGCTCTGATCCACACTCTGATAAAAGCCTTTTGCTTGCTGACAGGTATGCATCACTGAAGGACTCCCATACATCATGGATAAGCCGAGTGCGCTGCACTTGTTGGGGCAGGTACGCAGAAACTGGTCTTGGCCATACAGGATTACTCACAATATGTTGTGCCAGACTGTGTGCACAGAGTCCCTCCGGATCAAAAGACTGAACATGCTTGGGATTCTCCAAGATCAGGCCTACGAAATACCGTGAAATGCGGCCGATCTTGAAGTTGACACCTTGAGCATCAAAATTGCATTTCCAGTGGAGAATAGCAAGAGTGGCGCCCATCATCTTTGGCCACCGCGACATTCTTGAAGGGGCTGCTCGCCATAGCTGATCGAAGTAGGCGAATCGATTCAAGTCTGCGTTCATGGCTTCATCCGGGGGAGACATCGTGCCGAATCGTACCCAGAGAGTAAGGTCATGCAGCTTCGGGTTGTTAAGTATTGTTTCTCTGACAATCGGGTGGCAGAACATTCTGACCAGTGCATGAATATGGTGAGGATGCAGACTCTGAAAACGCTCCTGACCAAACCCGACAAGCTTCTCTTCATCCTCAGGGTCATTGAGCTTGAAGAGAATGGTCGGCCACTTGAAAGAGTAGTACTTTCTCTTCTCACTACGAAATGCGTGTGGCATTCCGTGCTTGTTGCATCTTCTCGCAGCAAGATGGGAGGCCACACGCTTCCAGCAATCTTGGAAAGCTTCATGTATCCTAAGATGGACATGGTATGTTTGCTGGATGGCATCGCCGAGTTTGACTGTGTGTGAGTTGCTGTGTCGTGGATGGACGGTGATGATGCCGGCTTTCATATAGGGACCGAGGTTGACCTTGTCCGCCTCGGTCATGAGCATGGTGGGAATTGGGACTCTATCCTGATCCTGGGTTTGCTCCTGTCCCTTAGGATCTGGTACTGAATCCTCGGACGGGGGCGTGGTAACATCCTCCGGGCTCCTCGCTTCATCGGTTTTCGAGTTTGCTTCCGTCGTGGGAGGTTCCGATCCTGTACTTTCCTTGTCCTCATCCTTCGTGGGAGTGTCGTCCTGCCTCTGTCCTGCAATTTTGTCTTCATCGACAGTCCGGTTCGCCTCCATTAAAGTGGTGTTCCTGTCCTGTTCTTGTAATGTCTTGTCTTCGCGCGCATCCTTCTGCTGCTCTTCTGAATTGTTAGTGTCCTTACCGTCAGTTCTCCTAGTATCCGGGATGGAGATGGTGACTTTCCACTGTTGTGGTGGCCTGTTCAATTGCATGTCGTTCCGTTGCTCTTCTGGATTGTAAAAACCCTTGCTGTCATTCCTCCTATCTCCCAACATTGGGATCGTGGACTTCCACTGCTTTGCTGGTCTGTTCACTTGGTTGTTGTTCTCTGTAGAGTCTGCCATAGCGACATCTTCAAGTTTGCGTTTACGACTGGTGTTCATGGTGTCTTTGTACTAAGGAATGTGATTTAGAACGTTCCTCATGTGTCCCCGTTAAGGCTCAGAGACGATTGAAACAGTCAAACGGGCAGGCGTCCTTACGATTCGCTTTGGTATTGGTATAAGTTGGGGCTGCGAGCGCTTAACATGCGGTCTCTGGGGAGGCAAGAATGTAACTGTTGGACGATGGCTCGCTCTATTTATGCTTACAACTCTGGAATCCAGTCCTTCACGCCCATTGGGGTGTCACTATCTATGATCTATCGTGTCAACTCTATTCGGCCCATCCCCTCGAGAATGCGCGGGGTATATCATCCTCATCGTCCATCAGAAGCTCCGAACAACTTCATCTTCTGTCCACTAGGCGCGCGACCCTATCGCGAATTTGCGCTTAAATGTTGGAATCGTTCGGCGCCTGCGCTAATAGGGTTCATGTTGCTCTGCAATGCTCAACAACGTTCCTCTCACATCGCGTCTATTCAGCCCTCTGTAGAAACGTCCACCTCTTATCGTCTCGGCTCAACCGTCTTTCGGCCCTTCGCTCTCATGCTTCTGCTTCAACTGCTTCTCCGTCTTCATAAACTCTCTAATTCCCACCGGCAAGCTCGCATACAATTCGTCATCCAAAAAGTCCTTCGCAATCTTCGCCTCGCTCACCTTCCAATTAGCCTCGGAGCCTCCCCCGTCCGCATCCACAGAACCCTCATGCTTCTTCAGCGCAGCCTGCGCCTCTGCATTCTTTAGTTGCCACTCTTCCAGCTCATCTCTGTACTGATCATAAACACAGTTCACACACCCGCTCATGCAGCAATTATCCGGCTCCTCTGGCTTAGGTGGCACGAGCACGCCGGCGATGTACGTCGCTTTTGCTTTTCGCGTCGCTAATCTTTCGTCTTTTTCTGCCTGACCTAGCACGCGCGACCCAAAAACCAGCCTCGCCTTTTCTTGCGGTGTTTGCGTTGCTTGTATGGTGGGAAATTCGTCTTGAACGCTTGCGTCGGCGGATTTGGGCGGTACTTCGGGTTTATCGGCAGGTTGAGTTGAGGGACTTTGCAGAATCGTCTCGTAGTATGAGCCTAGGGGGCTATTTTGCGGCCATGGGTCTGGTTGTGTTCTCGGTGCGGCGCTTACGATTGTTCGTGATGTTGAGAAGAAGGGCCGTAACCTCGGTAATAATCTGGCCGATAATGACATTGTGCTGTGTGTAAAAGTTTGGCGCTTACGATTGTAATAGGCGCAATGTCGTTGACGTAGGGTTTCGCGGGTGACGGGCGGGGGAAGTTATTATAGAAAGTGAAGAAGTTGGATTGGTAATGAAAAGCGCCGGAGCCGAGAAAATTGGTGTTGAGAGTTCGGAAGTCCGTCATTTTTGCCTCGGACGTCATCGGTGGGGGTGACTGCTGAAAAATGGGGTCGCACTCGGGTCTCAGCACTTAAAACCACTGTATCAAACAGCTGATTATACCTTTGTACACACTGGAGACATGACTGGCATCTGGACTTGAAAATAAGCGGGAAAATCACTCATTTTAATTAGAGTAGTCTATGACTTGGTGGCTGTTATACATTTATTTAATTGCATTATTATCGTCGTAACTCTGTGATGATGCCATAGGAAGTTGGTCGATCTTTTGTCATGGCGACAAAATGGCTAAGCCAGCTCAACACGTTTTTGACCACTCACCTGCTCATACTTCTGTCACCCTCGTCTAAGTCACTTTGTAGGTTGACAAAACCCAATAACTCGTCCACTCTCCTCATCTCTCTCAACTCCCTTCCCAATCACAACCCCATTCGCCCTTCCCTCAAGGCCCAAAAGACTCTTTCCAACAGCATTATAATCCCCAAAGAACGAATGAGCTCTCACATCATTTCCAGCCGTCACTCCGTGGCCCAGGGTAACACCCCACATGTCTCCAACACGAATAGCATGAGCAGCAACATTTGCATCGCGCTCTAGAAGAATGGAGTAAATACAGCCAGTGTACATTACAACCGCTGTTGCTTCGTTGGCGGGAAAGTCCCAGCGCTTGCTATCGCTGGAGATGGGGTGCCATGGTGTTACGAGGATGGAGCCTACGCGGCAGAGAACTTCTTGCTCGACTGGTGTTTTGAGAACCATTGCGACACGACGAGATCCGCGCGGTGTACGAACTTTCATTCCACGACGGAGTTTGCGCATTTGCACGATGCGGCCGGAAGCTAAAGTTACTTCTGTTGATGCTGCGAAGCATACACCAGCGCTGTTGCGATAAACACTCATGCTTTTAGGAACACTGCTTCTCGCCCTGGCGACAACAGGAGATATCCCGTGGCTCGAGCGAAGATCAATTGAGGGTTCCGGAACGGGGAGATCGTCGAAGATCTGATCCAGTGAATCACGGCAGGATATAAACAGGGGACTTTCCGTGCCGTACTGGAGAGGTCCAGGATCCTTGAACGAGTTGCATACCTGGCGAGTATGCGCGTTGAGAAGAGAGGGCAAGAAATGACATCCCCATTTCCACAAGTATTCGGAGCTCTCGATCGCTAGGAAAACTTGGCCCTTGGGCTCCTCGGGCGAGATGTCCTGCATGAGAGACTTGTTCTTCTCATCATCAAAGTCCTTTGCTGGGAGTATAGCGACGAGAGTCTCAAGTCGCCCCACCCTGTCCGCTCTGGTCATGCTGCTTTGCATCACGCGTTCATCATCACGCTGGAAGGTGAACAAGTTAGAGATAAAGTGGCAGATCATAGATCTGGACTCATGGTAGGCGATCTCCGAAGCAGGAAGGTCAGTGTGCTCGAGAACACTGCGTTGGGCGGTGGCCATGGGGATGAAGGCAGATTCCTTTGACTCCATGACTGCGATGCGGCTCTTGATGCAATTCCCAGGCTTGACGTACGTCAAATACGCCTCCACGACAGAGCGAGAAGGATCTGCCTCATTCAGAAATTCCACTTCCTTGCCGCTCTTCATCTCCAAGAAGATATCGCGCGATTGACCGAACTGGAGATTTCCCAGATGTATAGTCATCTCTGTCACGCTATCCTCCGAAAAGTCCGCACACTTAATAGTATCCTGTTCAACAGAAGGACCAGTGGTCTGGTAGAGTGCTAAAGGCTTGGAGTATGTAAGTTTCAGCACTGCGCGAGTTGCAAAAGTGCTCTGCAAGTTGGCGACGGCGTGGACAAAGACTGTTCCGATCATGCCTGCATCGGGAATGAAAGCGTAGTTACCGCCTCCAATCTCGGCGATGGACTTGAGAAGACCGGAGCGGAGACTGTAGCCGAAACCGAAGGTGTGGATTGATGCTGGAAGGGGGCCCATAGCCCGGATCTTGGGCACGAAGCCAGCCGCAGGGTTCCTAGAGATGTAAGTTCAAGTTGCTTGAGTCTTTGAGGAGCAACTTACATATGGTTAGGCATACCGTCTGTGAGGATCATGATAGCAGGAACATTCGTAGACCCCTCGTCCGTCTTAAACTGCTTAATACCCTCCAACATGCCCTGCCAAAGATTCGTCGCATCAAGAGGTCTCATACTCTTAACATTCTTAATAGCCTTTGCCTTATTTTCCCCGTTCATTGGCAAAAGCGGCTGCAGAACCTTTGTCTTCGACGCAAAAGTGACAATACTCAATCTATCGTTCTCATTCATACTTTCGATGATAGTCCTTGCAGCATGCTTCGTGAGATCTAAGACAGAAAGTCCAGTACCCTCGTCAGTCTCGCCCGGCACTGGAGCTGCTTCGCCCATACTGCCTGAGACGTCGATGACTAGGACGATGTCGCATGGTACATGGGGGATTTTAACGGATGGTTCCTTTGGGGGTTGGATTTTGACGAGGAGTGCTTTGTTGGGGATGGGTTCCAGGTGAAGAGTTGCGTCTTTGTCGGAGATTATGCCTGGGGTTGTTTCGTCTTCGGATTTGATGGGTTCATCTTTGGCGGTTTTGCTGGTGATCGGACTGTGGAAAAGAGGTACTCTCTACGTTGTGTTAGTCGGATCTTCATGCAGTGGTATCAGGGTATCCGTCGCGCATAAGTGGCAACCTGGATATTCCGGTCGCTTTATGCTGGCTTATACCAGGACTTTTGCCACTGTTTTGGTCTAAGCCACAGAGTAGTAGAACTTACCACCATGATGGGCTATTGTTAACACTCCAAGATATTAATGTAAATAAGTTGATGAAAGTAAGTTGAGAAAAGAGGGAAGAGCAAAAGCGCCATCTTATATCCCCATCTTCAAGTGAACAAGTCCGAATGCGATTATTCCGTGAATCTGACAGTCAGACCGATTTAGCGTCGCTACGAGTAATCCAATCCTATCACCGGGCTGTGTTTCCTTAGCACAAGCACAAGCCGTAAGCTGCCCCGTTTTCATCAAGGCATTTGTTAAGGCTGATTTCCTAACTGAGCAGCGCCGGAGCATGGAACACCTGAGTGGGTGTTTGTAGGCTAATGCGCCGCATTCAAACGGAGCAATCGGGGTGACACATGGAATATGCCCGGGACTCTGCCTTAAAGCGGGGATGCAAAAGGTCCCGATTTTGTGGTTGACAGCTCCAGGATTCGCAATCGTATTGGTTTCCAAATTTGGATGATTCCACCGTTTCAAATTGTTCTTTTATTTGTTCCAGTATTTACTGTGGGATGTTGCTTGGCTATGGGACAAGGCAGACACGCTAATACAGTCAATAAGGCAACCATACCACAAGCATTCATTTCATCGCGACTTATGGAGTTGTTACTCAACAAGCGCCTTGGCCTAGGACTTTCATCTGGAAACTGGATAAATCAGCTTATCCTATATGCTGTCACTATGTGCGATATTATGTATCTCAGTCTATGAAATGTCTACATGCTTCACGACAAGGCACAATTGCAGCAGGAATGTT
Source organism: Fusarium clavum (assembly GCA_004367155.1). Taxonomy (NCBI): domain Eukaryota; kingdom Fungi; phylum Ascomycota; class Sordariomycetes; order Hypocreales; family Nectriaceae; genus Fusarium; species Fusarium clavum. The sequence goes on along the minus strand of QGEC01000240.1, from coordinate 142,107 downwards.
TCTCACCAATTTTCTCATTTCTATTCAATCTAGGGGGTATCACAAACTCATCAAGTCTAAATCTTCTATCATGAAACGCCAAGGACCAGCCTCAGCTAACATCTCCACAAACTTCTCTTACACAATACTCTAACCAGTGCAGTGTCGCTTAGCCTCTCTCGGATCATTCTCCTTATCTGAGTCATCGCTTCGTCGCCTCTTGAGCTTAGGCGATTGCTGGTCACATTCACAGAGAAACTGCCAAACGGCTCGTTCTTCGGCAGAGATATAATCGCTCCACCACTCACTCCGCTCGTCGTCAGGATCATCGCTAGTCAGTTCTGAATCATGATCAGAAGGGGTTTCAGGAATAGAAACACACATGAACTCCCGGATGGCTCGTCCTTCGACAGCGACATACTCGCTCCATCCACCGTCATCGGGATAGGCAGACTCGCTCTGACCTGCATCCTCGTAGGGCATAGAATTGACCTGATCAACAACAGCCACGGTCTCATTGACAGGTGGAGTACCTGGAATCACCACGCGAGAGGGAACAGTTTTGGGACTGACAGGTGGTGATTCAATAAATGTAGCCAGTTCATTCCAAGGAATGACCTTCTTAAAGCCCATATCAGGCTCCTCACCGTAAGGGATCACCCAAGGAGGGATCTGAGGTCCAGGAGATTCAGCATCCAGATCACTTCCAGCAACAGGAAGCATGGAAGAATGCTTAGTAGAGGGAGTCCAATCCCGGAGAGGGAGATCCTTGCATCCTGCAGCAATGATGCCTTCCCACTCACCCGGCCAAGCCTGGTTCGCATTCTCAACCCGCCGACGAACATAGTCAGTGTTGAAGCTCTGTGGACGGGCAGGAGACCGCGATCGCTGAGCAACAGTCTTAGGCATGGAGGGCATGTTATGCATCGTGGTGTAAAAAGGATGCCAGCGGAGAACATCCTCAAGACCCTTGAAAGTCTGGGCAGTCGTGAAAGGTAGAGACACGAATTGAGGGAATCCAGGATGTGTCCAGGGAGCTTTGGGGAAGCTGCTCAGAATGGGATGTTCTTCGAGGAGACTGGCCAGGCAAACCTCCATGGTGCCTGCTTTGGCGCGACGTTCCCATTCTTGCGTGAGTTGGAATAGTTCTTCGCGCGCAACCAGCCATTCCCAGTATACTTCGCCATGCTTGAGAAAATCATGCTCTTCCATCTGAGCAACATTAGGAAAATACGCGTTCTGATTGAAGCACTTGATAGTCCTTAAACCCGATTCAGCGAGCTCATACATCCTCGCACCGGCATCAAAGAACTCGCGACGAATATCCTCCTCGTACTTCATTCCCTGCGTAGGTTTGTGCATATCCTCCCAATCATCGTAGCTGATAGTCAAAAGGTTGTCGTATGAGTCTAGGCTGCGCGGGTCCACGACTTGGTGGTAGGCTTGCCCGCCTAGACATGCCTTCTGCGGGTTCTGAATTCTACTGCAGTGAAATTTCTGGCGTGGAGTGCAGCAGGATCCATGATATGGACAGCCGGGGATGAGAGGATGAGCATGTTTGCAGATTTGTGGAGGCTCGAGGGGATGGAAGAGCGTTGAGCCGGTATCGGAGTTGATGACTGCTGGGCGACGGGTGTCGCAGTGGGTGAAGTGTAGGATGCTGGTGTAGCACATATTGACGGCTTTGTAGGTATGGGATGTGAACCTGTGGGAGATATGATCGAGTTGCGTAAGAGTGATGTAGAGATGTTTGGGGATATGCTCAGAACGCTTTCAGAGAGATGTCTACCAGAGACTGGATTGATTGAAGATAGAGAGGTCCATTGTAAACGGCACTGAAGGGCATTTATACCAATCTACAATGAGTCCTGTTCGCTGTTATGAAGTCTGTTCTCAGAAGATGTCCTTGTTCGAACAAAGCAACATGGCTGAGTGTGCAGGGGTCTCAAAGGCCTTGTTCATTGTACATGGTGTTTAAAGACTGACCAAAACGCTCTTTGTAAAACTGAACATTAAGCCAATTCTTTCTTCTAAGATCGCCAGAGGTATATGGGTAGTTAGGTAGGCGTCAATGTGTCAAAATAATTGGTTGTTGAGAGCACAAGAGACAAAATCCTTATGCTAGCACAGAAAAGCACTTAGGCTACAGATTTTGACGCTTTAAGCCTCAGAGAACAGTTCTTAATTACTCATCTAATGAGATGATGTTACGAGCGACAATCTGTATTGAACTACTTGTTGTAACCCTTGATTTTAGACAGAACACCGACTGCCACCGTTATGATAACACCCTAAACTACTAAAATATACCTTGAACTACTAAAATAATACTTAGATAGTTAAATAATCTTCGTACGCTTATCCCTAAGCTCGGGGAAGTTGCCACGCTTGATACCTGCTAGGATATACTTGACAGACTTTCGGCGCTTGTTGGTCTCGTTTTGGCTGATCTCAACGCCGTGGACGCCATAGAGGTAATCCAAAAAGAGAAACACAATGGGCAGAGCAGCAGGAGGGATTTTGCTGCAGCAACCGCTGCCAACTTTACAGCGCTTATAGCGCTTAGATTTCCCGGCTGACTCCTAGTATTTGCCGTTGTCTATCCTAGCAAGCGCAGCGTTTAAGCATGGTCGGCATGGGGGGAATCGCTGTTCATGGTCAATGCTCTTCAACTCGGCGGCGGCGGTCGCAATATGCTGCTTGCGCTCATCCTCGACCGCTTTGGCCTGTCTGGCCGTGGACTTGCGAGGTGTGCGGACAGGAGGCATCGTCGGCGCGAAAAGAAAGACAGAAGGGATATATCGAATCAGTTGCGGGCGGCGATGATTGGCGTCGGATTGGATGGTTTGGATTGGAGTATTTATTGATTGCTCGCCGAGGTTCATCAAAGCTTCAACGCGGGCTCAGTGAGCAGGCATGCTTCTGCAGCGGTCTTATGATAATCTGATTGCTACTTCGAATAATCATGTTTTTGCCGTTTGGTTGTTGAAGAGGTCGCCGATGTCTCTCTTGTCTTGGCAAATCACTAAATGCATATCGGTCGTCGAAAGTCTCTTTCTATGGGAAATCCAAATGGTTTCGGCGGGGACTCCCCTTCTTGTTGTCGCTCAGTGTTACATTTGGTCGGTTTCTCATGATTCTCAGCCTCTGGGCATTAGCCAATCGTGCATCATTGTGGGCTTTCTGAGCAATCTTATACCGCCTTGCGGCCCTTCACCAAACGGGGTGCCTCTTATCCGCGTACTTGAGTTCTGCCCGGCGAAGGGCCGCCAAGAGCTCGGAACGGCGGTTTCGCGCTGGAAGGCTTGTCTTACCCAGGGACTTGTCGCATTAGTTGAAGGATTGTGTAGTCTTGAAACCGTACAGCGTTATGTTGTCGGCGAGCAATCGTATATGAACCGGCGGCAAGGCGGTGGCGAGGACATGCTCTGATTGAAGACCGAGCAGCAGTTCATCGAAGTCTCGCCAACGCAGTGATGCGTGCCCGCCGGGCTGCGTAGGATGTTCGTTGGAGTATAAGCCGTGCTGATCGTCGCATCTTTCATAAGGTGTTAGTTCTTGTTCATCTTTAGAGAGAACGGTAAGGGCTTGGCGGATTGTCTGATGGGTGGGCTGGGTACTTACAAATGATGTCTTTGTAGAGCTAATATGTACTTAACTTTAAACGTTAGTATAGGCTTCCCAATAATAGTCTTCTTCTGGCGATGGTTGACTTCGCCGTGGGCTGTTGGGCAGGCCGGGTACTCACACAAGTCTTGAAGATCGTTGTTAAGGAGAGGGGGGAAATGGGCTCTCAAATGGGGGTCAACGAAAAGAAAGGGAGTGGGATGAAGAGAGGAAGAAAAATGGTGGTTGACGAGAAGATATGTGGATGTTTTCATGACAGCACCGTCGCCCTTGCCTTCTTGTGCGCATGCGATATGTGAAAGAGCTGTCGTCACTCTGGGTATCACAGAAACTGGTAGGTGCACCTTCCTCAGTGATATCAAGTAACGCGCAATTTCCTGCCTACCAGGTTGCGGAGGTAACACAAGAATTATTCTAAGGCTTGGAGTATCACAACAATGCAGCCTAAATCCTACTACCTAATCGAGCAGAAGGTATTTCATCTCCCATGCTTTCAGCTCATCTCCTCGGTATAACAACAAGCGGATCCTCACCCTTCCTCAAAGCCGTCATCAAAAGCTGCATCCGTCCATCGACACATTTATCCAACATCTCACACGCCTTTGTAACTCCAATCCCCAACTCGTCACACATATCCTCCACCTTCCTCACAATCTTCTGTCGCACACCAACATAATTACTCGCATACTTGCGCTCCTGCAACGTCCCCATTCGCCAGGTCGTATTGTACTTTGCTTCGAGCTCTTCGATGGCGGGATTCCCGTGACTGCCTATCTTCCACTCTTGCCATACTGCTGCTACGGTCTTGGGCATGCGGTGGTATTTGAAGGGTTTGTCTGGGGGGCCGTTGGCGTGGCGGGGGGCGACGGAGCGGGAGACGGAGTAGCGGGGTTTTTCGGTGTCGGATTCTGATGGAGATGGGGAGGATGGGCGTGTTACTATCACGGGTTCATGTTCCTCCTCTTCGGCATCTGGAGTATAATCTTGATCATCTTCGCCTCTCTCAGACTCATACTCGGTATTAATAGGCGTCCATGTCCTACCTCTCAGCCTAACACTCCTCACATCCGCTCTCGTTCGTCTCTTAACCTGCCGATCCAGTCTAAGAGGAGGGTTCTTCCTCTTCGGCGCACATCGTCCAGTACTCATCCTCGGCGCCTCATCGATAATCGGTGTGAGCGGTAATTGATCAAAGAGTTCCTCCGCAATGGGACTTATCTCCTCTTCTTCAACACGGACGATTCTTTGTTCGTCGCTCGCATCATCGCTTGAAGACGGCGGCGTCGGTTCAAGGCTTTGCTGAACGCGCACAGAGGTGTCTGCAAGCTCTTTGACCTCTTGCAAATGAACTCCACCAAATTCCCTCGCAATAGCCAATTCGGCCTGTCCTTGTTTAACTTCCCTCATAAACCCAACAAATCCATCCATCAACACAACATGTATTTGCAGTCTTTTATCCATTTCGTTCATTCTTCGTAGCATATCCTCATTCTGGCGTGTGAGATCATCGGTTCTTTGTCTTTCGGCCGCGAGCTCGGCAGTGTAGTATTCTTGCATGTTGACTACCATTTGTGCGAGGTTGAAAGGGACTTTTTCGATTGCTTCGTCTATGGATTCATCTCTAGATAGCGATAAACGCTGTCTTGTTTGACGTTCCGCTGCTTCGAGTGATTGGTGGCTTGCGCTCGGCGTGATGGGTCCCAAAGGCGGCTCCGAAGCGGACCGCCGAAGTGGACCCTCGGACACGGAAGGCGTCAGGGATCGGGTCGGCGAGAGAAACATTGTAGGCGTATAAACGCTGCTCAATTCAGACGACGAGGGCATTTCTAAATCGGTATATACAGCTCATTGATCCAAAACATAAGGAATTTGAGCGACATGTTCGTTCTTATTATCTCAACTCATGGTCCAGGCTGGTATTCGAGGACAAAGAAAGCGCTACGGAAGTGGACAAAGAAAGCATCACGGACGCTCAAATGACTAGTGTTCTCAAGACAATAGGCCACCGCCCATTTTTGATGACTTCGGTGTAGCCTGTCATGACAGAGCCCGAGGACACAACTCGTCTTTGGACCTGGTGTTAGAAGTATTCACCAGTTCCAGGCTTATCTTGGTTGATGAGTAAGGCTGGGACGGGGACGCGGGCGCTTGGACAACTCAATCCGTCTTCATTGCTTTTCTCGAAGGAAAATGACTGTTGGTGGTTAAATAAAATCGGTGGAAATGAGCATCGCTCTAGTCAGCTTAGTCGAATCAATAATGTTGAAAGCTAAGGCAATAGTGTCTTTCTCCTTATTATTCCGACTTTAAGCATTATTTAATAAAGAACTATGAGTGCTCAACTTTGGTGTACATTACCCTTTTCTTGTTATAAAATTCACAATCCTGTCTAAAAAATGATTCCCAAGACGTTAGTCTTCGCCTTCATGGCTAGCTGCTTCGTATCCAGCTCTGCTGCCAGCCCTTGCAAAGCCAGCTCTAGATCTACTGAAGTCTCCTCCTCCACGACTATCGAGACCGCCTCCGTCACGACCCAATCTGAAGGCGCCATCGAGACTTCTACCGCGATCCAAGACACGACAACAGAACCTGATCCATCATCAACCGCCACTGCGACTTCTACTGTCTCGCAGGAAGCTACTCCAACGTCCGATGCCTCTTCAACAACTCAACCTCCTACTATCCCTATCATTGACATCGAATGTTCAACGGATCAAGACTGTGTGGCAGCGATCGGAGCTGGTGCAATGGGGATATATGCCTGCATCGATCTGCTTTGTCAAAAGACTGCCACTGCACCGTAGTATTGTTATGACGGCTATCGCACATTTCTTGGTCGGGTACAAAGCGGATCATTGAACACGGGCACGTTTGGAGGTTAGGGCACTCTTACTGCTGACGTGTATTGGAGGAATCTATGTTGTTGTATACAAGGGTAGAATGCGATTTTATAAGAATGAGCTCCTTCAAGGTCAAAGACATCAGACGTTCAAGCGACCAGTGTTTGTTGGTGAGAAGGGTCAATTTCTTGGATTTAAACAATACTAACTAATAATAGCAATAGCGATTTATGATATGCGAGCAATCAATACTTCTCTTTCGTGCAAATCCGTCTCTTCATCTAGTTTCATTTAGTTCTGCGTGCGCTTTGAAGAAATCATTAATTATCATGCTCTGCCGTGCCTGCGATAGTGTAAAAAATGAAGCAATTAAAACAAACTGTAAGACAACGGGTATATAACGCCAACGATGCTGATGTAGGTTTGCGGAGGTTCTTTGTTTGTTGTTGAATGAATACCTCTGGTGATAGAGGGTAGAGCGGCTGATTGGTGGGGGGAGATCAAATGTACGCCGCGGGTTGAGCCTCGGCCTTTTGGCGTTTCCAGAATCGCCATTTACGTCGTCGGTTCTTATTCTTCTTATTCCCCGCCACGCTCTTCTCAGCAACATGGCTGTGATCATCCTCCAGCTCAAGTCGATACCGCCTTACACTTCCTGAATCGTCGTCGAATGAGACATGTCTATTCTCGCGAGACACGAAACAATCAGGAACCAGATGTCTCAGCACCCAACCCTTTACACCCCGCGTCGCAGCGTCGATGGCGGCGTATTCTAGACGGCGCGTGCGATCGCTGGTCCAGTAGTGTGTTGTTTGAGGCGGTGGTGAAGGGATGGGCGTGGGTTGCACGCGACGATCGGGAACGGTGTCGGCGAGTTGAATAGGGTCTGGCGAGGGGAAGTGGAAGGATGTGCCATTTTGTTTCTGTTGGGTTGCTGTGTTTGTGCGCACGAGATGAAGAGATTGGGCGCTCGTGCGGGGATGAGTCTTTGATGAGCGATGAAGAGATGGACGATTGCGGAAGCGAGATCTCACGCCTGAACCGTTGCTTGACGAGCCATCGGAGGATCTTCGACCGATTGTGGAGGATGTGTTGGAGGTTGAAGTACGGCGCGGGGTGTTGGACTCGTATCCCGAGTCTTGTCGTTGCATTTTTGCCGTGGGCGGTCGACGTTCCCTCACCCAATCTGTATTGGGCTGCTGTTGACGTTGGAGGTCATTCTGAAGTTGTTGGAGAGTGGTAGTGTTGTATGTTACAGGTGGTCGAGGTGGTGAAGCTGGTTCGAATAACTCCGTGTCGAAGCTGTGGTATGTCGTTCCTGACGCTCTGGACTCGGACCTCTCATCCATCATGAGACCCACTACTGATGATTAACTGAAGTGGGGGGAAGGAATAATTAATTGTTCTTATGTATGTCGAAGAGGGTAGTAGAAGAAAAAAAGAAAGAAAAAACGAAAGTATGCTGTTTGAGAGAAGAGTAGAGGGGATTCACAGCTTCTATAACAGCACATCCATTCCCTTCTTCTTAACTACTACTTCTAGAACAAATAAACACCACAAGCGACAGAACAATCTCCGAACCCAGTTCAGGAGTAATGACGACCTTTACGCGGTGAGGCGGGAAGCGAAAAGGGTAAGTTCTCGGTTGCTGGGAAGAGAAAAACAAGAAAATGGAGAATCTCGAAGCGAAAAGAGTTGCGGTCTGCAGGAGCAGCGACTGCCTTTATCCACGAGGAGATGGACCAGGATATTGACAGATGCCAAGTTGAGTTGCAGTTCCAGGGACCGCTAGCAGGGATGCTCTAAGCGGGAGGGACTAGCTAGGGGATTGTGGTTGGGCGGTGAAGTATGCACAAGGTGGTGTCATGCACCCAGGCGTTTAGAGTGGATGTGTACTACTCTGTAAAGATGGATGGAAAGAGAGTCGGGAGTAAATCGGAGAGTGAAGAGAGCACTCTGGTACAGTACTGTAACCAAGATATGACGATCTCAGAGTCTGGCGCACTGACGATCTCTAGCGGTGGTGGACAAGTTAAATCCCTCTCGGCCGTTCTTCTACCAAAAACACCAAAGAATTAGTCTCTGATCGTCCGATGGAGCTTTTCTCAAGCAAAATGTCACCTTACTCAACAACAGTGGATATTGTGCAGTAGCGTAGTGGTGGCGATCGAACGTATGGAGACCGGATGGAAAGAGAGCAGGGCCGGTTCGGTAGCGGAAACCGGAGGAATAAAAGCGAGAAGAATAAGCGAAAATAAGGAACAACAGAGAGAAGAGTTGGTGTTTAATAGGGAAGAGAGAGGAATGTTCATATGACGTGCACAGCATGTCTGTAGCAGTTGAGATCCCCTCAATCTTCACATGTTCAGTGTTTCATAGATACAGTGCTTGTATCACTATTGAATGTCTCTCTACTATACCCTCATAGCTAGGGTACATGGATCATTCATCCGGTCTTTTGGACTGGACACCGACAAAAAGCTCTGTGCTCATGCTCCGATCTACTGTAAAGCTCTGGTCATAAAATCGGCGGACTACGGAAACCCAGCCAAATAAGCGTCTATTGATCTTCTTTGCAGGGATCCATGCTAGGCCATGTCAATTGGTTGGCTGCAACGTAAACCAAACTTGGCTTTTTTCACGGCCCGCCTGCGCCTTTTTTGGTTCGGTAGGTCCGTGCCTGAGAGCTTCGATTGGGGGATCAACGAGCGATTAGATAGAGGCAGTTGCAGTAGAGGAGGATTCAGTTGCACAGAATTATCGGGTATGCCTAGCTACAGCCATCACTGTACTGTACTGCACTCACTCTCTACTGTACAGTAAAAGTCTGCAGGGTCAACCCCACGTGTCAAGCATCAAGTGGGACAAATACTGCATAATAACAAAGACCTGATATGCAAATCATGCCTGGGTTATTCAGCTGGACTTTTTCTCTTCTCCTCTCATAACTTGTCGCGCGCACTGATCCTCGGTGGGGGACGTTTCAGACGGCGTCTTTTCGAATTCTCGTGACTTGAACCAACTCAAGTTAAGCGCGGGGGATCCTGAGACACCTATTTGGCTTCCCCCTCATTTTCACTGAACCAAGTGGGTGAACAGCCCATTAGCTATGGAATGAGAGCCGGGTCTTCCCGTCGGGCCGGTTATCTGTTCAAAGAACTGGCGATGCGATTCAGGAAGCTATGTTTAGATGGATTATGGCAGTGAATAAATTCACAATGGATACTCTCATGTAAAAGACTGGTCATTTCTTGGCTGTGATCCCCCGCAAATTGTACCTGACCTGAATTAACAACAAGATTAAACTCCCATCACAAGATACCCAGTAAAAAAACATGTGAATTCGGATTCAGAACATCAGCCGAGGAAAGGATAAATTAAAAGTCAACGACACCCTCCTGCATGACTTGATGTGGCAGTCGTCTCGTGCACCTGATGGCCACTAGGCTAGTTTGTCTTGCCCAGGTACGGAATGGGCAGCCACCTACGGAGCTGTGCCTCATTCTACTGCAAGGTTATCTTGTTGACCTTATTTTCTTTTTATTGCGAAATCTGCAGGGCTGAGGCAAGTGAGGCAAATGAAGATTCATTCTTCGAGACATGCTCAATCTTCAAGACATGATGATGCCTTCATTCTATAGACGATAACCCCGACATCGGGGATACAGCGTCGTATCGATTGCGAATATTGAACTTCACATGCCTAACAAATGCATCTTGCCGATCAGTGGCTTTGGTCATGTGCACCGGGAATAGGCATAAGCACAGGAACTGGAAATGTAAGAATGCTAAAGACTTGCCCTCTAAAACTATTGGACATGGTTGTGAGACATGCTGCTGTAGGGTGAGTTGGTGGTGGTGAGTTGTCGACGTCGCTCATTACCTTATCTTGGCTGCCGCGTCATTGCTCTAAATATGGACGGTGACAGATGCAGCGGGGATCAGCCTTGAAGGTTAAAGTCTAGAATCAGTGGTTGTTTATTTTGAATGTCGATGGTGACTGGCAGACTGGATATGCAGTGTGGCGGCGGTGGGCTTATTTTATCACTGGAGCACCTAATACGGTTCTGTGTTTGCGAAGCCGTTGAATGCATCGGCGTCACATCACTGCAGCCCTACCTAGAAGACTTTCTTTTTTACTAAGTCCATGATAACAAAAGCTGGATCGTATGCGACATGCATACCGAGAGTTCTGTAGGTATTCTCTTTGCTTTTGATGCTGTCGCACGTCCACGACCGAAGGAATGAAACCGGAACCCATCAATTGCTGCAATGCTCATGCCACAGCAAAAAGCAATTGTTTATGCTGCAACCTCTCAAGTTTACCATTAAAACCTCAATCTATAGAATATATGCTATAGACTCATGCCAAGACGTGAGACTCGCAACTTCACTTCCCATTTCATCCGTCATCTGGTACAGGGTGAGTGAGCTTATCCCAAAATAGCATCATCAAATCTCTTCCAGGGGCTGAACGAGATAAAGTTTAGATGAAGCTGGGGTAATCAGAAGCCGGTCCTCATCAACCGGAAATGGTCTCGACTTTCCAGTGGCTGAGTAGTTTTGAGCAAGATTATCTTATCTCAACCAATTAACGACTCGGAAGCGCCGGAAATGCTGCATAACGTAATCACAAGTTAGCCTCTTCATTCCAACACGAGGTCATCTCACTGTCTCTTAACCCTCTCTTTTCTTCTTTATTTCTTTGTTGTGATTGTTGTGCTGGGTATTGTTATGGACTTGCTAAAAAGACACGGCGACCACGGACATGGACACAAGGAGGAAGGCCACGGCCATCAAAGCGAAGATGGACTGAGACAGCACTTCCTCGCATGCCTTTACTGGTATGTCTTGGCGACGCTGCTGATAATAGGCTCTGTCTCACGTTTTGTCTCAATCTTTGTTGCTAAACAAAGGTAAGCGCCATAATCACATGCTGAACAAACACTGAGACATTGCAGGATAAAGAGGAGAGATTTGGGGGCCAGTTCAGATACGGGACTCACTACCATTGAGAAATGGATTGAAGTACCGAAGAGAGTGGTTGGGGGACCTGCTTGGTTCGCGACTTTGCCAGTACGGAAAACGCTTGTTGTGGTCGTTTACGCTGCCTTTGTGGCATTGTTGGTCACGTACAAGGCTATCAAGCATGACGGCAATTTTCACGAGCGCATTGCTTTTCGTGCGGCTTGGATTACTGCGACGCAGACTTCTTTACCGTTTCTCCTAGCAGTGCGCGTCAATCCAATTGGGTTACTGCTAGGAACTTCATACGAGAGGATAAACTGGTTCCACCGATGGGCATCCCGGATTTTCTTCGCCAGCGCGACCATCCATGGCGGTTTCTTTACGTACGAGTGGCTCGTGGCCAACTTCTTCTGGACAGAAGTCAAGACTGTAAAAATGGTTCTTCCAGGAATTGGAGCATGGTTCATTCTGGCATGGACGGTTATTTCGACGATACCTTTCTTCCGACGGATCAAGTACGAGCTCTTCGTCGTACAGCACATTATTTCTGTGGTACTACTCCTGGTCTTCCTGGTCTTGCACGTTCCAGATCATCACCTATTCAGTATCTGGTGCGCCGTGGGCGTCTTTGCATATGACGTTGTAACACGCTCGGCAAATCCGATCTGGCGGAATGTGAGACTGCGGCTTTCGGCGAATCCATCTGTGCGATATGCGTACGATGCGCAGGTCGAAGCTATCGATTCTGAATTAACGGTCATGACGATACAGAATGTTGGGTTTAAGTGGACTCCTGGACAGCATGTGTTGATCTGGTCGCCTGTCTTCAAGTGGGAGACTCCGCATCCGTTTACTATTGCGAACATCCCTGATTCTCAGACGAAGAGCCAGGATTTGCAGTTGACGATTAAGACGAAGACGGGATTAACGAGGGATTTGAACGATTGGGCGCGAAGAACGGGATTGAGAGGTGATAATGGGAGTTTGCGCGTTCTTGTCACGGGTCCTTTTGGCGCGGTGCCGAATTGGAGGCAGTTTGAGAACGTTGTTCTCGTCGCGGCATCAACAGGAGGATCATTCATTACACCGGTTCTTGAAGATTTACTTACAACTCAATCGCCTGGTTGTGTTCGCAAGGTCAGCGTTCTATACATTGTGCGTCGCAAAGCACACGCCGAAGTCTACCTCCAACGAATAACCCGCGTCCTCTCACGCGCCAAAGAGATGGGTATATCAGCAAAGATCGAAGTCGCAATAACACGCGGGTCCAATACTGTCTCCGAAGCAGTCCTCCGCGACGACGCCAACGAAAGTCGTGAAAGATTGATCGAGCCTGAGACTGCACGAGGACCTAGTGTTGAACTAGAGCGCTTCTCAATTGATTCCGAAGCCTCATCAGAAACCGCACGGGAAGAGCAACTGCTAAAAGAGGAGGTCGACATGGATCTCGACGGTGCTTACGCTTCGGCTATTGAACATAGTGAGGGACGACCTGAGATCGCGACGTTCTTGAAGAATGCTGTGGGGGGTGTGCCGGGGAGTGTAGGCGTTGCTGTTTGTGGAGGGGAGGCTATTGAGCGGGTTGTTAAGATGAGTGTTGCTGGTTTGAGAAGGGATGGGGGAGATGTATATTTACATGTTGAACGGTCGGATATATAGTATCTATGATAATGTAATAGTAAATTGTAAAGACAATGCTCTATGTGCACTGGATGCTGGCGACAACGAGCGATATGGGATTGTAGCATCTACGCTGGACACGGGTATAGAAGACCTAGCTAGCGATACCATAAGAGATGAAATGAGTAACTATTGAGGCTACCACCGACATGATGGTAAGATCAATGGCCTTTGCTGGAAGCAAGTTGAGCACCCAGGCCATAGTTAGAGGTGTATAAGGCCTACTAGTGCATGGTCTGTACTCTATGAAATAGATAAAACCTCGGCAGACTATCTGGTTAAAGTACTAGCCCTACATCGCTGTCACCGCGAAATTCGCTCTTATTACGGCGCGCGATCAACCGTGCCTATCTAGGGTTATTGTGACAAGGTCGCTAATGGGCAGCAAAACGACTGTTCTCAGTCTCCAAAATTGAAGTGTCCCTCCTTCCAACTTCGTCATTGAAGCACAGCCCAGGAGGTGGGCAGTGGTGCACGACGGTTCGACTCTCAATACTTGCTCATTATCTCGCCGTCTACTGCTGACTGGTCTTCCCGGATCAACATCCACCATTTAAATTGCCGATGTAGTCCTTGGCTGGGGCGGCCTATGCACATGAATCATATCACAATATCTCGATAAGGTATGGAGGAATCAGACAAGATGGCACGTGGACCTCTATACGCAGCTCGATGGACTCAAAGGCGTTGTGCGCAAAGATTCTGTGTTGCTGTGCCGAGTCCTCGTCTTGTCGCTTATTGTATCAGTGCAGATGGGCGCTCACTTGGAGAGACATTCCAGAGCCATAGTCCTACTTTCATTAGGCATGATAATGTATGGACTCTACTCCAAGTAGCAACTCAACCCGGCAAGAGTATTCTCTCAAATCATCACCTTCATCTTCCCTCCTAAGCCCAATAACCGCGATGCTCAAGCTCGATTTCACCACCACATTCCATACTTGCTTTACTCGTGGGACTAGACGGTTGATGGACGAGGTCCGTAACCTGAGGCAAATCTATGAGAACAGACCAGAACATAATTGTTGTAAGACGAGACATACCTGGAAATATTTAATAAATTAAACTCGATGGTGCGTTTCAAGAGCGGTCAAACACCAATTGACGTCCTGGAGAGTGATTAGATCCATCTCGTTAAATCTGCCACCAGCTCGGAAAGATCGCGCTTCATCGCTGTTACTGCTGTTACTGCTGCTGCTTTTGTTTCTGCTGTTATTGTTGATGATGAGTCCACCGTGAAGGACACGAGCCCAATAGAACCGGATATTGCTGAACATGCCGCATGGCAAGGAAGGCGCAGACTGGCGCTGGATTCCACTGAAGTAGTTTCGTAACTCTGGACGAGAGCCTCGTGCCGAGTTAGTATCATCGCGCTGCTCTGAGGCCAGCAGATCCAAGTTTCCCAGCAAACGACCAAGAGGAACGTCGAGAAAGGGTCAAGTCAGGATGCTCCGTCAGGACATAGGAGAAGATGCTGTCTCTGGTCTCGCATGGAAGTATGCGGAAGAGGGGAGAGTGCTCTCAAGACTTGGGAAAAGTAAGACGTTAAAGAGTACAAACTGATTGTTATCAACACACCAGATGCTAAGATGAAAGTTCCAATCTTCAGAAGGGAGACTTACTGGCTTTCTAGCATGCAGAGCTCGATGGACGGCCACCATGATTACGTCGAGGGGTCGCCGATCCTTGGCGTTGATTCCTGACACTCTTCGGACTACGGTGATTCGAAGATTGACGAAGGCACGTTGCTGTACAGCTTCTGATGCGCGCCTGTTCGTACTCCAACGCAGTTCAGGGTGATCGCGGGTATGTGTCGTGCGGTTGCTCGACCGCCCCCCGCCCGCCGTCATGACGGCTTTTACGCGTAAAGGACGCTTTGTTCTTACAACTGCCTCATATTAGCTTGGTAATTCTGGAGCTTTTCCTCTGGCTCTGACCCTTTTGCTGTCAAAAACGACATAATTTGCCGGGACGAAGGGGACGAACGTTTGAGTATCACTGTTGTCCATGCTCTGCTTTTTTTGACGTGGCTCAGCCTTGTAATATACCCACATCAGAATGCAACCAGTGTGGTGAGAGGAGTTGTTTTGTTGAGGGCGTCTTGGAGAAATAGGCAAGACAGGAAAGGCCAAATAGGGCACGGGTTGATAGCTCTGTTGCGGTTGCCTTCCAATGCGGCATGTTGTATGATGTGGCAGTAACGGGCTGTCATTTCGGACTGCCTTACAATTGAACAACGGGTGGTCTAGCGTCAGGCTCGGCGAGCCCGAATCGGGTAAGATACAGAAGGAAGGAATTGCATGTCTTGTTCCTGCCTATGTAGCTTACTTGGCCACTGAGTGACGGGAATATATCCTCTAAGCCCCAAGGCGTCAAAGTTGAGTTGCCTAAGAACTGGATAAGTGACTGAATCATTTTGTCTCTTGGGCCACGTCTTCCGATGATTGACTGTCCTGGTGTTAAGCTACTGACAAGCGACAAATAATTCTGCCCTCAACAGGCACCAATAGCCCCCGCTTATCAGCTCACAATCCTTGCATGAGTGCTTCAAGTGAACCAATGAGTCTGTGTCTTATCCGGGCTATCTTTGGTTTGTTGTAGTCATTAAACGTCTTGGAAATGATCTTTCGACGGTGGATCTGAGCAGTATTGAAGCAATTCATCCGACATGAAGATGATGAATAACTGAACCAAGTTCAGATAGCTCTTCCAAAGTATGGAACAAGCCCTGCGATAGGTTCAATCTCAATGAATGTTAGTGATAGTGAGAAACGGACTGAGTTGTACCAGTGCCCTGTTACTTCTGTTGTTGGAACCAAGCTTCTGCTACCGTGAATATAGGGCATCACCATCGTCTTCATTTCTTTCGCAGGTGTTAATTGGGTCTGTAGGAACTGGTGTAGGAAGCTCAGAGATTAACTGCCCAACAGATTGCTGCTTTGCAGAGGATCGATGAATATGTTCCATCCTGATTGTCTTACAAGAAAGGTCACTGGAAGACCAATGACTGCCACTTGTCTCTGACTGCTTGTAACAGAAAGCTGTTTGTAGGTCAAACGGTCAACCTGAGTTGTCAATCACAATACCCGCTCTACTTGTTCGCAGCTGATATAACATGTTTGCCTCCCAACTGACTGTCCGATTCACTTCCCATAACTTAGTATAAAAAGCTGCAATATCCGGGTCCTAGACTCCTAGACATAATACAGAACTGACCGAGCACCTGAAATCTAAAGACAACAACATCTTGCCCATTATAGATACGAACAAACTAATCATGTCTAATCGAAACCGGTCCCACAACCTTAGAAGGGAAGACTTACCCTACCCCTTCCCCTACAACACCGGCCTCTACGCCTCCGTCGGAAGCCTTGTTCGCACCGCAGATGGCAATCTCCACCATCGAGACATCGCCGTCCACCATCAATGGTTCCCACTGCAAGAAAACGGCATACCCCCAAACTACAACGTCAACCATCGTTGGGACGAGAACGTCGACCGCGTGCTGGGTCCTCTCTACGAGCATCGCTGGCTGGATCTGCAACAAATGATCCATTACTGTCAACACGAAACCAGGACGAAGCCTGATGGGTTTTATGTTGTGAATGGACCTTGGGCTGAGTCGGATGTTGAGCTGGTTGGAAGGTTGAGGGCGTGGGGGTGCCCGAATGCAGTTATTGAGGTGCTTGTGGGATGGCCGAACGTGAGCCCTCCTGACGAGCAGCTGGAGAAGGGGAGCCTCTTCTTGGAAGATGAGTTGGATAAGATTCATTGGGCTTGTAGAGATTGTACTCACGGATCTTGGTGGCGGTAGATAGAGGAAAGCCTGGGGATGGGGAGTCGAGGTAGATAGGATCCATGGAAAAGAATTGTTCACCCCCAACGACCATTGGTTGATCACCCATGGCAGTATTGTAATCCCGGAGACTTACTAGACAAAAGTATGTTTGTGTCTCTGGTATTGCATGTTCACTATTGGTGTTATCGGTAATCTCTGCAGAAACGTCCAACGATCATCATTGCTTTACGGATAGCTACAAGCTCAACGCTTCAATAGCTTCCATGTATCAGCTTACCAATCTCTTTACATGTAGTTAGAGTAGTACCCAGGCTAGAAAGAGTCGGTCTGATCTAGGTCATAGTGACTCGATTAGTTTATCACTACTACACGCGGAGGGTTTGATGTTGATACATCTTGCCGTAAGAACCACCTTGATGATGTCCAGAGTTATACGTGAGAAATTACAGAATGACATATGAATTGAAGCACAAAAGACTCAAGGGGGAACCAGCATTCCCGAGTTGATGCAGACGTTCAGGTAGCCCACCAAGCATGAAGAAAGTACACAATTATCACTATCTACACTGCGAGGGATTCACACTGCGGTAAATGACCGAGCCAATTGCACAACGGCATCTACTACCCCGACTATTTACCCCGGATCTAGTCACCAGCGAGTCTTATTTGCGACAACGCTTCCGGAGCAATATATTAAGTTTTCCGGGGTAAAGAGTAACGGCACCGACACGCTAGACCCCGGATCTTGTTCTGTGTTCCTGACCCCAAGGACAACTTCCGCTGCAACGTTCTACGCCAGTGAGATTGAGTTCTTACCAGGGCCAATCAACTTAAATCGGGCTTATTTGTGTAAGAGTGAACTGACTAGACTGATTCGTCCCTTGAGGCAAGCTTTGAGGCTCATAACCGAGTGATGCCGATAATGGTCTGTGCTCACTTCGGCCAGGCGGAAGATGGGGCGCATTTTTGGAGAAGCAAGGGATCCACTTTACGGCATTCGGAGGTGAACAGGACGGAAGATTCGGGGACGAAATGGGGACTCATCAAAAGTACCGGAGAAGTATCATACAGTATAAGAGAGTGTTCTAGTAACGTGAGTGTCTATTCAATAATTGAGAGAAGGATACAAGAGCCCTGGAAAACATGAGATTGATGGCCAAGAACGATGATGTATGAGCATCAGGCCATGTGCCCTTCTCCGGATCCATTGCCTAAAATGACATGCCCGATGCAGTCGTTTCTCGGCATCATCGGTAGATCTTGGGGTAATTCACTGTGCGGTGTCTCAGTGACCTGTTCAACCTACCACTAGCTGGTTATTGGTACAGTATGACGCTGACGGAATTGTAAACCCGGTAGTTCATGCGGGGCTTGGCAAGCCATCCCTTCTCCAAATTTGACATATACAAGTACCGTTTTGCCTTGATCTTGACCAGAAGATACAATACAATTCTAGCGGGGAAAAGGCACCGAAACAAAAGACCTGGGGTGTCGTCCACTGTAGCCGAAACCCTTGAACCACTGAAATCGATTCATCCCCGCTGTGGAACCAGTTCTGTTCTGTTTGATCCACACTTCCACTTCGTCACTTTTCCTTTCCTCATTCCACTTTCTACTCTATTTATCCTCCTTTCCCCCTTCTTTTCCCTCCTGTATACTCTAGACAAATCTCCCCTCTTCCTTTTGCTTCTTGTTAGAGTACTTTCGTCATTATGGCTTCTCCTGTTGCTTCTGCCGCCCTCAAGGCGCGCGTGCGCAATCCTGCTATGCTCAAGAAGCTTGCGCGACCTGATGAGCTGATGCACCACTTTCCCAATGGTTCTTATATCGGATGGTCTGGCTTTACCGCTGTCGGATACCCAAAGTAAGTTTCCTATAACCGTTGGAGTGATTGAGTTCGAAGCGGGCGACTGGGTGAAGTTGTCTCCCCGCCGGCTATTATGACACAATTGCTCCTCATTACCCGAGCTTGGCGCAAAAGGAATCGCGCTGACTCTCCAACAGGAAGGTCCCAGCCGCCATGGCCGACTACGTCGAGCAGAACAACCTCCAGAGCAAGATGAAGTACTCCCTCTTCGTCGGCGCCTCGGCAGGTTCCGAGACGGAGAACCGATGGGCCGCTCTCGACATGATCAACCGACGAAGCCCTCACCAGGTCGGCAAGGATATTGCCAAGGGAATCAACTCTGGACGCATCAACTTTTTCGACAAGCATCTGTCCATGTTCCCTTCTGATCTTGTTTACGTATGTTCTGTCCTTCAAAACAACTGTCAATTTTCTGGCCCCACCATTTGACGCTTCGGCCTCGCTTTAATCTCCCACCGAGCTCCGATTAAGGAGCAATTGAGCTGACTTCTTGCAGGGCTTTTACACAAAGGATCGTCCTAACAACAACCTCGATGTTACTGTTGTTGAGGCTACCGATATTCTTGAGGATGGCAGCTTCGTTCCTGGTGCCTCTGTTGGTGCTACTCCCGAGCTGATCCAAATGGCCGACAAGGTATGTGACCTCAAAACACGAGACAAGAATTGAACTGACAATTGCTAGATCATCATCGAGGTCAACACCGCTATCCCCTCCTTCAAGGGTCTCCACGATATCACCTTCACCGACGTTCCTCCCCACCGCACACCTTACAACATCACCGCTGTCGAGGACCGAATTGGTTCCACCTCAGTCAAGGTCGACCCCTCCAAGGTCGTCGCCATCGTCGAGTCCGACTACTGGGATGCCACCGGCCCCAACGCCGCCATGGACGACACCTCCCGTCAAATCGCCGGCCACTTGATTGAGTTCTTCGAGCACGAGGTCGCCCAGGGCCGCATGCCCGCCAACCTCCTGCCCCTCCAATCCGGTATCGGCAACGTCGCCAACGCCATCGTCGGAGGTCTCAACGAGTCCAAGTTCAAGAACCTCAAGGTCTGGACTGAGGTCATCCAGGACACTTTCCTCGACCTCTTTGACTCTGGCAAGCTCGACTACGCTACCGCCACATCCACCCGCTTCTCCCCCGACGGCTTCAAGCGCTTCTACGACAACTGGGACGCCTACGCCGACAAGATCCTTCTCCGAAGCCAGGCCGTCTCCAACGCTCCCGAGATCATCAAGCGTCTTGGAGTTATTGGCATGAACACCCCCGTCGAGGTCGACATCTACGCTCACGCCAACTCCACCTGTGTCAGCGGAAGCCGCATGCTCAACGGTCTCGGCGGCTCAGCCGATTTCCTCCGTAACGCAAAGTACTCCATCATGCACACTCCCTCCAGCCGACCTTCCAAGACCGACCCCCACGGTGTTTCTTGCATCGTCCCCATGTGCACTCATATCGACCAGACCGAGCACGATCTCGATGTCATCGTCACCGAGCAGGGTCTCGCCGATGTCCGTGGTCTTTCTCCCCGCGAGCGCGCCCGCGTCATCATCAACAAATGCGCTCACCCCAAGTACCAGCCCATCCTGACTCACTACTACGAGAAGGCCGAGAGCGAGGGTCTTAAGAAGGGTATGGGTCACGAGCCTCACCTTCTCTTCAACGCTTTCGACTTGCACAAGGCTCTTGCCGAGGAGGGTAGCATGCTCAAGGTTAAGCCTTGGTAAATGTGACAGAGAATTGTATATACCTAATGTACTAGAAATGACAAATTTTGCGGAGCCTTTTTGTTTGGGATGTGGCATGGAATTTGGCTACATAGATGTTTTGGATGAATATTCCCCGGCAATTAAGCATTGAATTGTATTTGTTCGTGTAAGTGATTGGCTTTGTTGTGACGCCTTGTTAGTTGATCATTGGTGAGATTATCAGCCGTGTCTCGCTACGTCAGCCCGGATTTCGGATACAGATTTAGAGCCGGTGACTGTCAGTTGAGTTTGATATGCATGATGGTATCGGGAGTCAAGCGAGAAGAGAATGGACGACAGTGTATCCTTCGTTCTCTGGGACCACACCTTCTGGACTCAGTTCTGATGTGCTGGAGGATAACCCACCAACGTCGCGCAACACCCTGCGGTTTTACTGGATGCCGCGAAACATCAAGATGCATTCCGCCATCCGTCGAGTGCCACACTCTCACGACAATGCCCCACGACACAGTTCACCACAGGCGCTAGGCTGAGAACAAGAAGGAGACTGGCGACGGTAATCTTGCTGCTGCCATTAACCTGATTTAGGTGATCTCATGTCACTTCTCTTCCTACCTTCCGGCAACAACGACAATCACTAGGACTTGGAGAGCTGTGCGATTGAGCTTACACCACCATTGCGGGCTGCCGTGTAGAGAGTAATCAAGGGCTACTCACGTAGAGCCATCATCATCTCTTCATTACGACATCCCAGTCGTCTATCTATACCCAGTACAAACATCCCTATAAACATTCTTCTGCAACCCCTCTGCATCAGTAGGAACATACCCCAAATACGTAGCATAAGAATACGTCCATCTTGGATCATCAGTCTCAGTCTTCCACGTCCAATAAACCCAGCCACTCATACCAGGCTCCTCATACAACTGCTGCTGCGCTGTAAAGAACTTGTTGAAGAACTCTTTATCCTTCCAGTCATAGTCTGAAGTCATGCTCCATTCGCCGGTGAATGTAAAGTCTTGGCCGTCTACCACGCGATTGTCTGTGCAGGCGCTGTGCATCAGCTTGGATGGGTCTGCGTTGCTGTGTTGATCGTCATTGAGGGCGAAACCGATGTAGTTGTGATCGTCGAATGCGACGAGCGGATCATTGGCGATGGAGGATTGGGACCTGGGGTCGCCGGAGTCCCATTTCTTGGACATGAATTGAACGTGAAGTTTCTTGTCGTCGGAAACCTTGAGGGAGGCTTCAGTGTCGCGCACAGCTTTGAGAGCGCCGGGGTAGTATTTCTCTATCAAGCCTGGATCTTGACCCGGAGCTGGATACCGATTGCCCGCATCATGACGCGAAACAGGCTCATTGAGAACCTCAATCATGCCCACAGTCTTGTAATCAGGGTTATTGTGAATACGATCCGTCATCCAGGCCAGCCATTTCTCCGCGCGACCAAAGTTGTAATCATTGTAAAACCCAGCAGGCTTATTGTTCTGACCCGTGAAAACATCCTCCTGCTGTCCGCCCGGAGCACCATGAAGATCCATGATGACATAGATTCCCAACTCAGCAGCTTTCTTCACAACGGCATCGAGGTAAGGCAGCATTCGGTCACCGTCAGCGAACGGCTCAGACTTATCCACGATATCGGTGTAAGACCAGTAGCCGATCGGGATTCGGATCGTGTTGAGGCCGACATCGTGGACAGATTGAACTGTGGCGGGATCGATCCATGTTTTCCAATGTTCTTCGAAGCGCTTGTTTCCTGTTTCGCGGTTGTCGCCTTTGTAGTGATCGTTCATGCAGTCAAACTCTGATAGAGAGTCACCGCATTTGAGGAGGTTGTTCCATGTGTTTCGCTGTAGCCATGGTTCGCAGACAAGCCAGCCTAGGGTTGTTAGTCGATGTAAAACGAGCGCAATGAAGGACTAACCGCCGAAATTGACGCCGCGGATCTTGGTGATCCCATCGGCTAAGTCTGGCTTGAAGCGCTTGCCGAGTTGTTCGTGGCGAGCTGTTTGGTTGAATGCTGCCAATTCGTGCTGATGCGGAAGCCAGGCTGTGGCAGGGCCGACGAGCAGGAAGGACACTAGTGAGTAATACATTGCAGCGACAAAACAATTCAGAACTGTTCAATTCTGTGAGTAGAAGAGAGCGGGAATACACGCACTTATTATATAGACATCCTGGTTATGCCACACCAATGCATCTTATTTCTCCCCTCAATTAAAGCCGAGAAGGCTGTGCTACAGTACCACTCGTTTTACATGGGACAAACGAGCTTCCTATTTCGTTCTTCGAAGCGTCACGATCGACAGTCTTATGCACTACATCCTTCCGCACGGACACCAGCTGAAGTCTTGGTGCCGTTTTGCCGCTGGAAGGATTCGAAGGATCGTCTGAAACATAAACAATTTAACGTTAGTGAAACTCGGTCATGTAAGCTGACAAGTTTAAAAGACGAAATAATTTGACCAGTTTAGAGCGGCCTTTAGGGTATTTTATCTTGGCACCCTAAGCGTCCGAGGATCATGGTGCATAGACGAATTACTTGTCAAGGTCCTCAAATATTGAGGTAATGCAGCTTCGGATGATGAGCAACTGCGTACGAATAGAGAAACACTTCTAAAAGAGGCCATCAAAATCATGCCGCAGTACAAGCAGGATTACCCATGTCCTCTCCATCGCGCTTCCGAACCCGTGCAACCTCAACTTCAAGAACCCAAACTTTCTCAATATCCAGAGTATTCGTAATATTCAACAAAGGATTTGACCCAAGCATCAACAAATCAGCTCTCTTCCCAACCTCGATAGTCCCTCTATCTGGTAGTCGGTGCCACTTTGCAGCTTCTCTGGTAGTTGCGTTGATAGCTTCGGCAGGTGACATGCCAACAATATTCAAGAGGTTCTGCATCTCGAAATGAACACCCAAGCTGAATGGAACTGTGACTGAACTTCTGTTCATGGTCATGGTTCCCACAGAGTCTGTGCCGACGATGATAGGAACACCGGCGTTGTAGAGGTATATGGCATTGGTTTCGGCGTGTTCGATGGATCGATTAGAGTTGGCCTGGATGCTGACGTACTTCTGTAGGACGGGATCGCGGAGAATATAATTACGAACTTTCGTAAATATAACAATAATAGCATTTTAAGTTAGTAAACTAAATTAACTATGTAATCCTTTAAAGCTTTTACTAGTATAAAAGATAAGCAATATACCCTGTAAGAGGTAAGTATCTAAGAGATGAAATACAGATACCTTAGCGTAGATTTCTTAAGTAGAACTAAGGAATCTACCTAGGTCTCGCCTCCTAGGCCCTCGTCTAGTGTCTTATGTATCCGGGATAATACAGAAGATAACTAGGCAACTATTAACCCCGGGCTAGGTTGGGCTTATAGTAACAGTCGACGTAGGTACATTGGTTGTACCTTGACTGTTATTATCTGTGATAGCCGCAAAGTCGGGTATCATATCGGAAGCAGAGCCTGTTGATGTAAATCAGCCAAGGCCGTATCAGAGATCTTCGAGGCACTGTTGTCAATGTCGACCGGCGCTAAAACGGTGTCCAGGAGAAAACTTCGGCTATAATCGCATGTTGGAATGCAAAGCTGCAGGGTTGTGATAACCGTCACTGTGTTGGTAGAACTCTTTGACATTGATCAGCCCGTGTTTCAGGCTTTATTGAGACAAAGCATGCTTAGTCTTTGCAATTCAGCACCCTGTATTTGAAGTTGGCTAATCAGGGGAGTGTCTTCAAGACATTTGTTTCTCCAAGAATCAAGACCTACACTAGCAAACGGCGCTACTAGTTGGACCTCAAATTACAGTGCTACCAACAAGAGGCAACGGACCAAGTTCGCCGGCACCTGCTGAGACAATGGAAATATGCAAGGGCCTCTTCTTTTCAGCCCTAAGATGTTGGCCCCGATTAACATACCAGAACCTTTTAAGATATGGTTTGTATCAAGCCACATATGTGTTTCCCTTGACAGCGGTGACACGCCTTGCATGTAAGAGATGGCATCCTTCTGGGGGGGTACTGGGAACATATGATAGCAATTCGGCTACTGTTGCAAGGGAGAAAGTAACGGCTATGAATGGCATCCAGGCTCTGGTTCTGAGACACGCCCTGGGTGTCTCAAATGTATGAGTCAAACAACATGAATGCATTCGAGCATCATTTTGTTGTTTAATGAGATGGCTGTTGGTGGCTAGCTGATGACAGGATATCTACTTCTACAACATACCTCAACCCAACAAATCCAGAACGTGGCACAGCTCACTTGCTACTAAGGCACTATATACAGCATTCCAACACATGCTTTATGTTTCCAGCCATCATATATAATTTGTGAAGTCCCTCTTCAGTTGTCAAAACCTGTTCTTGCCCACCGGAAGCCCTGAGTCATTCTCTAGTCTATCCAGCATCCTCAACTCCTGACATGGGTGCGCTAATCTCAGTCGTCAGCGAATATGACCCTGCCGTGGTAGCAGAAGCCATCTTCAACGGGCCCGGAGTTACTGTGCGAGGTGCCTCCTGGATAAATATAGCCGAAGCTGATTCGTCGCCGGCAGGGACTTTCACAGATAGGCCATATGGTATTGGAAGCGGCGGTATCTTGACGAATGGTCTTGCAAGAGACGCCGGTCCCGGTCTTACTGGTAGCTCGCCCAGTACCTATAACGTGTTTCCAGGGTCTGAAGAATACTGCGGATCAGAAACATTCGATGCTACTATTCTTCAAGTTCAAATTGAGATCGACGACGAGTACGAAGGTGTCGAAGTCGAGTTTATAATGTCATCAGTGGAATATATAGAGTATGCACAGCTCTTGTGACGCAATTCCACCATTGTTAACTAACTGAAAATTCAGGGGTCGACCGGACCCAATAGGAATCTACCTAGATGGGACTCTCTGGAGCGTCGATGACAGCAAGCTTAGAATAATTGCAACTTCGGAATACCTCAATGGAGAGATAGGCATCAGTGAATTCGACAAGGTCGACTCTGGTAACGAAATGAACCGCGCTACTCGGTACGACAGCTCCTCACCTCCCCTGCTCATTGGCATCCCCGCAAATCCCGGTGAGCACACTATGATATTTGCTATATGCGATTCGAACGATGGGGATTTGGACTCTGGGCTCATGGTTAAAGCCAAGGGCTGTAAAGACTGTAATCCACAAGTACGAATCAACTACGTCTCAACTACCACAACTACTGGATCAACATTCTTTACAAGTACCACTAAAGCTATTGGAACAGAGTCTGGGACCGTGCTATTCGGTGTACCAGCGGAAGAGACAACGACTACGGCAGAAGACGTCACTACCACGACTGCCGACTTTACAACAACACAAGAACCCACTACCACGGCCACGGATGCTTCAACAACAAATGAGTCCTCAGCGACTACCGACACTCCAACTACTACAGAAAGTCAGGGGTCCAGTATTGCTCAACTATTAAGTACTACCCTTGCCACCGTTGCAAGCACCAGGATACTCCTGCGGCCTATATGACCCCTATCCAAAGATAATGCAATGCATGTGGTGTGAACGGCGAGAACTCGGTATACCTCACGTTACCGGCCGCGGTCGCAGCCCGATCCGCTACTGACAAGTTTAAGCATGTTGGTAACTCACCTCAGCATGGTTCAGAACCGTTTGTGGCAAGCCTAGTCGAGACAGGCTTTCATCATCCCAAACCCATTATCCAAGCCAAACCCACAAAGGTGCACTATAACCCTCTCCAGCCAGTATCGGAGGAAGATGATTCCCCTGATGTACCTGTCCGCCTCAACAACCAACCACAAGTTCACCCAGAAGCCGACTTTCCCAAGAAACCCGAAGTCGAAGCACCAAATGCCCCCATCAACGAGCCTAGACCCGTTGACCAAGCTCACCCAACATCGCAGTTTGTCGGAGGACACGGGATTAAGACAACAACATTGCCAACGTGGAACGTTCCGTTCGAAGTTCCTGTTATCGTCTCAACAGCCACAATGTCTTTTCCAATCTTTGGAACAATTTTCTTAGTATTTACTTTTTCATCACTGCTCAACAGCATGTGATCTTCTCACAAGTCATTACTGCTGTATTTCCTACATGTTTTATAATCACTACGTGATATATCTCTATCGCTACTGTATTCTCTTATTACTTTACATCTTTTCTAACTTCTGTTTTGTTTTTGTCGCTATCAACATCCTCTTTGTTGAATATAGATGAAAGGTCTTTTGAGTTGTGAAAGGAGTATGCCAAGGTGAGGCTGCTTAGGAAAGTGAGGGTGAAGATGGCAGTAGGATGCATGGTGATTTAGGGACATCCTCGCAGGTGCGACAGAAGGGCCAGTACGAAAACGTGGTTTTCTTCTTCCATTAAAATATCTGTTGGTATGATCTAGAAGGATCTATCCTGGCACGCTGTGTCTCCCAAACGGCGCAACTTCCATCTTTCCACCATCGCGCAAGAAGACAACACCTCGACGAACTCATTTTCCACTAGGCCTTGGACATATGGTGTGAGTGTTTTGAATTCTGTACAGTCCATTCTCCTTCATTCCGGTAGTTCTGAAACATTAATGGCTTGTACGATTACGAAGAACAACTTGGTTTATAGCTGTGTTGGCCCATCGGGGTTGACGATATCGCCTCAGGCTTCATCGCGGAATACGGCATTTAACGCAGCTGTAAACTCATTTTACGGCTTGAGCGTTTGCATCTGTTGTGCTTTCGGCGGTAGGCTTTGCGGCCTATGAGGTTTACGAAGAAGGAGCTTTTGATCATGCAAGAATAACCGTGACGATAACAGTCCAGTAGGAAGGTAAGAACAAGACAGTAGAGTTGTCCTTCCGTTGATAGATACAAAACAGATCACGTCCTTCAGAAATGAAAATCCTCAACTATCCCACCAACAACTTACCAACAGCTTACCAACAACTTAACAAGAATCCATCAGGCATATTTCTCGACTTTTCTTCATCCCGCTTGCCATACTGGCAGTAGCAAACTTAACCCAATCAAGGCTGGAAGTACTAAGAGCCTGGAGACATCCAGAACCGAGTCAAGGTACGTATCTCCAAAATCCATCTTCTCCTTCTATGACTAATCCTCATAGCGCACTGGTTAATCCGCATCGAACCCCTTTGCCGCTCGTCGGTCGACCCCAATGGAGCACGAGTCAAATGCGACACGCACAACTATCACTACTCTCTATATTTCGAGAACAAGGGACAACGGCCGGTGGACTGTATTCACTATAATCCCTTGGCTAACGCGCGGTGCACTGTACAATATGTGGTTTCAAGAATGGCTGTGCTTGTTCCCATGGTACAAGACATACGAAACATGGCATAAAGGCGCGGCGGATATCCAGGTGGCAGAACGTACTGTTTAGAAAGGATCTGGAGAGTGACACAGGCTGTGGAAACTGGGTAGCGGAAGGTTTTCTTGCATAAAGTTAAATAAAAAGCGTTTCCCATTGCACTCTCGCTGTCACGTTATGGGATAGTAAATGCTAAGGTTCAGCATGTAGAATGGACTTTGGCTCGTTTATGTCGTATCGCATGATCAATTTCCCGTTACGGGACGATTCAAAGTTGACTGCTCCGTTCATCAGGTCGTTTCCTATCATCATCACTTCTCGGGATAATCTCTTCCTCCACAGCAGTATCCTTGACAGGATCCAGTCCCCAACTCATAACCTGTGGGTATCGCCTCACATACCACAAAATCCCCAAGATGGCCATGATACTCCCCGCACTAAACGCAGCAGCCAGAGGGAAACCGACAGGGTATCTCGGTGAATCACTGACTCTCCATGCTCGTAGTGGGATAGTTGCGTGTCCGACGTAAGTCAAAGTAATAGCAATGGCGACCAAGATAGAGCGTACTTCAGGTTCTTTACGAAGGATATCGCCTAGCCATGCGAGTAATGCGTATCCCCATGCTGCTGTTGCGAAGGTGAGGAAGTAAAATGCCATAATTGTATGCCAAGAAGAAGGCCAGCCGGATAAGACCGAAGTTGCGATGAGTTGGATTGTTGCTGCGAAGATGCTGACTTGCCAGCGCCAAGACTTCCAATCACTGAGGGCGTTGAGGCCTATGTTGCAGACTATACTGATCGCATATCCACCCAAGGGGATGAGGTTGACTGTGTAAACCGAGTATCGTGGAGTGCCATCTGGCCGTGTTAGACCCTTAAGGAAGAGCAGGAAATACGAGTTTGCGCGTTGACTCCAAGCAAACTGTAAATACGCCGCCAGGAATAAATACGACAGAGGACTTATAAGAACTAATTTCATCTTATGTGCCAAAGTTTTGAACGGGATGATTTTGGAAGTCTTGACACCACTATCGCTCATACGTAGTCGAGAAAGCTCTTTCTCGGCGTCTGTAAGCCAAAGAGCTCGCGTTATGGCTGGAGAATCAGGAATGATAAGCAGACCAATGAAACCCCAGAATATTGTCATGATGCCACTGACAATGAAAAGCCATTGCCAGCCGGCGAGACCAGAGACGCCGTTGAGGTTTTTGTAGAGTGCTGCTTGGAGGATGCCTAGGAACATGTTTCCAGCTACTCCACTTACTCCAAAGATGGCGAGTCGTTTGCCGAGTTCTTCAGGGCGGTACCTAACACACATTAGCCATGCAATCTATTGATCAAACCACAAGGAAGGGTTTACCAGTTGAAGATCAAGTTCACGATACCGGGCCATGACGTAGATTCAAAAACACCAAGAAGAAACCGCAGCGCATAAACCACCTTCGCATTCGGTGCTTTGTAGGTAAACAGAGTAAAAAGACCCCAGATAATTTCGCAAACTGGTAAAAAGAGCGAAGGTCGAATCCGTGTTTGGATAAGTTGCGATGGGACGATGAAAAGCGCATATCCGATAGAAAAATATGTCGTAAACTCGACGAGTTCATTACCGTAGAGATTCAAGTCCTCTTTCATGCCCGAGACGAAAGCTGCTGTCGTGGCAGATTGATCCATATCCTAAATTCATTCATTAAAATTGAGTCTGATCAATGATCGGCAGGACACACCTTGAAAAGACCCGCTATGAACGCCCACACCAGCAAGAGGCAATCTAACTTGAAAACCAAGACATGCGATGGATTTTTAAAGTATGGGTGGACTTTTGCCAGCCATGATGTCGACTCTGTCTGGTCTTCTACATCATTCAGACTCGACGGCGGAGACATTCTGAAGAATCAGTAGTGATGAGGAGAAAAATGAGGAGTTGGGAAAGTGATCGACATTGAGGGTGAGAGAGATTTAACCAAGATTTTCAGCCACTGCCTTCACTAGTCAATCCACTACGTAGGCGAATGCAACCCATGGTTCTAGACTGAGTTCTAGAGCGAGGCGCTGCGGTAAGTTCCCCTAGCTTTGTACTTCAAGCTTTCCCAGAGATTCGGATCTTTCAAGTGCCGATACTGAAGAGTTTTAGTTTCTTTATTGATTGGATGCTGGGGAATCTCCGGATGAACGTACCCGAGTTCTTCATCAGCCCTGCAGATCTCGATGTCCCCGCGAAAACTCTATCCCTAAACGGTTAAATCCATCGGCCGAATCCCGATCAACGCCAAAACCCCTCTTCGTCTTCAAAAGCTTGATTCAACATCTTAATCATGTCGGAACCGTTGTATCCCGCTTATCTACCCACCCGCTCCGAAGGGTACGTCGCTCCCGTACCCGTTCCCCTCTTTGAGGCGGACGAACCGGGTCTGCGGGCTGATCCCGCGAAGACTAATCTACTCGGGGGCGCGACGCGTGTTGAGAGGATCACACCAAGGGTTGGGACTGAGATTAGAGGTGTGCAGATTAGTGAGTTGAATACGAAAGGATTAGATGAGTTGGCTTTGTTGGCTGCCGAACGAGGAGTCGTGGTTTTCGTAAGTATTCTGTGCTTGATGAGGGGGATCACGAACTGACTGGTACTCAGAGGGATCAAAATTTTAAAGATGTCGGGTTTGATAGACAGAGGGAGATTGTGAGGCATTATGGACCACTACATCAACATCCGACAATGGGATATCCAAAGGGCACGGGTCCTGAGTTCCATGTTGTCTACGCAGATGAGAAGTCGTAAGTGCCCCATCAAGATCTTTTCACCAAGCAATCACTCATATAATGCAGTGGAAATCTGAGAAAGCTCCTCGGTCCACGAACAACCTACGATCTCTGGCACATCGATCAAACATTCACTCCCAACGTCCCATCAACCAGCTTCTTCTGGGTTCTCGAAATTCCCTCATCAGGCGGCGGTGACACAGCATTTACATCATTAACAGCAGCCTACGAAGCTCTCTCGCCCACGTTCCGGCAAACCCTTTCTCATCTTAACTTACATCACACATCCGCTTCAGAAGGTGAAGTCAGACGCGTAGGCACAGAGCGCGCTTTAGCAGAAGCCATCAACGCGACGCACCCGCTCGTCATTAAACACCCAGTAACGGGCAAACCTTCACTGTTTGTCAATCCCACCATTGCACGATCTGTTGAAGGTTTTTTGCCTGAGGAGTCTGACCATTTATTGGGCTTTTTGAAGAATCATATGAGAAGTTTGGATTTTAGTTGTAGGGTTAAGTGGGAGACGGGCACGGTGGTGGTTTGGGATCAGAGGAGTGTTGCGCATTCGGCTGTGCCGGATTTTGAGGATTCGGAGAGGAGGCATATGGTTAGGATTATTCCTTATGGGTCTAAACCTGAACCTGCTTTTGAGTAGATGTTGTGAGTCATGGTGCAACAAGAGACTAATATAGAGAGTTCGGCAGGTGCCTAGACTGAGATAAGTAAAATGTCGAAGGATTCGTGACCCTGTCGATATGCAAATATTAACTTTCGGGTGCTGACACACGTGATCGTACGTTTTCAACAAGCGTCGTTTCTTCTGTCACTTTGTCTTACCCAACTCATACCAATCAATTCACAACCTCACAAACTGCGCCGCACAGAAGTGGTGCACCGACAATGGAAGACCACAAAACACATATCGCCACCCTCTCCGACGGTAGAAAAGTAGCATACGCAATCTACGGCGTCCAAGACGAAAATGCACCAACAACGTTCTACTTCCACGGATTTCCCGGGTCTCATCACGAAGGCATCTCAACACACGCCTCTGCTCTAAAACACGGTCTCCGCATCATCGCGCCATCACGACCAGGATACAGCGACTCAACTTTCCAACAAAACAGACGTTTGCTAGATTATCCTAAGGATATCACTGAACTAGCGGATCTTTTATCTATTAAAAGGTTTACTGTTCTTGGTGTTTCTGGCGGTGGGCCTTATGCGATTGCTTGTTTGAAAGAGATTCCTCGGGACAGATTAATTGGTATTTGCACGATGGCTGGTTGTATGCCTGTAGAATTTGGCACAGGGGGTATGCTTGCTATGGGGAGACTAATGTTCATTATCGCGCCGTATGCTACCACGCCTTTGGGATGGTTGGTAGATAAAGCACTGGGGACTACAGCGCGCGATACTGAACATCCTGAGAAACTGGAGGATATGATGGATAAGGACATGAAGGCCCGATCACCCAGCGATGCGCAAGCTTGGACGGAAAATAAGGATCTTAGAAGGGCGCTTATTGATTCTACACGCAATTCTATGAAGCAAGGTGGGTATGCGACAGCCTGGGAAGCCAATATTCTGGGCAGTGATTGGGGTTTCAAGCTGGATGATGTAAAGGTTGAGAAGGGGGAAATGATTCTTTGGCATGGTGATCGGGATATCAATGTGCCTTTGAGAGTTAGTGAGAAGGCTGTTGAGCTGTTGCCACAGGCGGAGTTGAGGGTTATGAAGGGGGATAGCCATTTGAGTTTGGTGGGGAGGGTTGAGGAGGTTATTGTGGCGCTCAAGGGAATGTTGGAGAAGTGAAGTATGTAACTTGAGAAGTTTAAGAACGGCGCAGCATAATAATCGGTCGGATCACTTCCTCATAATCTCAAAGTAGAAGAAACCTCATGACGCATCTCAGTAGCATTGATGATTTTCAGGGTCCTACTCCACACGTAATGATCTGCTTTGAAAAGACCCTTATTGAAGGCTTGGTCAGACAATTACTTATCATTGGGCGGTTATATAAGTGGTTAAATCTGGACACCGTCATCTTTGCGGCGCGGTGTCTTGTCTGGGTTAAGATGATGTAATTCACTTGGACCAGAGGGTAACGGTTATGATGTATGTGGTGGCGGATGGGATTTTGAAATGGTCAATTCTTTTCCTTTACAACGATGATTGTAGAGAAAGATGATTTCTCAGCTCGGTATCGATCATCGTGAAATGTGTATAAAACAGTCCTGTTCGGCACCGCGGAGGAGGAGTGACTTCCAACCTTCAATTCAAGCTCAAGCAGAATATGATTCATAAGCAAACTAAACCTATCAAAGGCAAATTAATAAACTAAACCACAAAATGGCACCCAAGTCCGTCCCCTACCCATGTTCGCTATGCTCACGCATTAACAGACATCCAGCTCCAAGCGCCGCTTCTCCCTTAGTGCCCTGTCATCTCCCGCATCAAGGAGATACAAACAAGTCATGAGTGAAAGAGACACCAATAACCGTCGATCTGTTGATAGCACTGCTAGTGGCTCAACGCTTGGCAATATGCCTGTCGTTGAAGTGGAGAAGCACTTGGTTGATCCAGCTTATCGGTGGACTACTGCGAATAGGAATTAAAAAGGGACTTGGAATATATATTATTAGCGAATGTAAAGATATGCAACTTTGTAAAATAGTTTTATTTGAGAAATTGTTTGTCCTTTGCATCGTGTTCTACTACGAACTGTGATGAATTATCCATCTATGTCATTGCGTTCCAACAACCTGCGTCTTCCAAATGGGGAACTGTCAGTCTTCTTGTTCCTCTCATTACATACAGAGAACTACTTCCAAACAAGTTCAAACTACCAGAACAAAAGCGTACTTATTATCAGGTCTACGATAGTGCTCGATTAAGTACAGGGTAACCACCAACCACAGTCTTTTGTCTTCACATGTAAACCCGTCAGATTAAACATGGGACGAACTCCTCACGATCAACAGCCACTAATGCTTCGGACCGATAAACATCTGAACCGATGCATAGTCTAGTGTATTTTCTAAACCCCTTACACTTCGCTACCGGAACCATGGGACCATCTCCGTTAGCCACCTCAACACTAAGTGTTTAGTTTGCCTGAAGTTTCAGGGTCAGGATAGTTTAATCCGGCAAGGAACCGCTGGCTGATCTTCGGAGTGGAAAAGCCAAGATGGCAATTCCGTCATTGATGCGCGTCGTGGAGGGTCATGGGACGATAGAAATCTGACATTCGGAAGCTTGTCAATCCTATCCGATAGACTACCTGCCCTGAGAGACTGGGGACCCAGATCACATACCCTAAACTGGTCTACTCTATGCTGGTAGTGGTGTTAACCTGTGGCCTGAGCGGCAAATCATTAATTCCAAACCAATGATCAACGCATAATGTACCATCCGATAATCTGTGGCAAACATGAACCATGCAAAAGAGAGGCTCAGCCGTCCATCCGGCTATTCTGCTCCACGGGGAAAAAGCTTTCCCCGCAGGGAGAACCTTGCATTATCAGGAACAGCTGCAAATAAGCTATCTAAGACACAGATGAGATCCTGTACCTTAGACAACAGTAGCGCGTGGACCTTCTACTCTAGTGCATCTTTTACTCTACTCATATGATAACCCATATTTCTCGCTTGGAAAACAATTCCTTCTTTCCGTCTACCAAGACCGAGAAATATTGATCACAAGTCTTCTTAGTCAACCCCCGTCTTTCGCATCGGTCCGCACGCCCGGAATACTCCATCCCGCTAGGACAGAAGCCTCCATCATATCCGCTCAGCTCTTTCGATAGCTTCTGCCATGGTAGGTGGATAATTGCAACGTTGGACAGGGGTTCTGAAACTTCACCAGCGTGGGTTCACGGGCCGAACTTGCGAGATTCCATCCCCACATTCTATAGCAGGGGTCTTCACCCGCAATTTCTACTACTCCGGAATTCGGTAGATGTTCCCTTTGAAGACTTTATTTCGAATCGGGACATCGGAGCGCGCGGAGGTCTGGGGTTCTTGATTGGTTAGACATGGTATAGTGTCGTTGTTAATGGGGGAAATGGACTGAGCTTAATCGGACCAATTCATCCAAAGTCGTCCATTGAATGATGATCTCGACTTGGCTTTTTCGGATGTCGTCCTAAATTGGCCGACCCCAGTATATCCCCATGAAGTTATGTGTGATCGCGAGCTGTCAAAAATATAGATATAAACCGACTTCCGAGATGATCAAAAAGTCTTGTTCCTCATCACTCAGTCACTCACTCACAGACGCCCAACATGAAGTTCTCTCCTCTTCTTCTCTCAACCCTCCTGGCCCACGTCGCCGTTGGCCAAAGTGCCGACAAGACAAAGGAGGTGCACCCCAAGATCGACACCTACCGCTGCACAAAGGCCGGTGGCTGCAAGAAGACGACAAACTACATCGTCGCCGATGCTGAACTTCATGGCATCAGCCAGTCCAACGGCCAGAACTGTGGTAACTGGGGTGAAGCCGCCGACTCCAAGGCTTGCCCCGACGAGAAGACATGCGCCAAGAACTGCAAGCTCTCCGGCATGGACCTGGCTGCGTACAAGGCCAAGGGTATCACCACCTCTGGCAGCGCTCTTCGTCTGGAGATGTTGAGGAACGGCCAGTCTGTTTCTCCTCGTGTTTACCTCCTTGAGAAGAACAAGAAGAAGTATGAGATGCTCAAGCTTACCGGTGCTGAGTTCTCTTTCGACGTTGAGACTCAGAAGCTTCCTTGTGGTATGAACGGTGCTCTGTACCTTTCTGAGATGCCTGCCGATGGTGGTAAGAGCACCAGCCGATACAGCACTCTTGGTGCTGCACAGGGTGCTGGATACTGTGATGCTCAGTGCTATGTCACACCATTCATCAACGGAGTTGTAAGTTGAATCTCACCAAACATTTTGAACATAACTGACTGATCTTTTAGGGCAACATCAAGGGCAAGGGTGTCTGCTGTAACGAGATGGACATCTGGGAGGCAAACTCCCGCGCTACCCACATCGCTCCTCACCCCTGCAGCGTCCCCGGCCTGTACGGCTGCACAGGCGACGAGTGCAAGAAGGAGGGCGTCTGCGACAAGGCTGGCTGCGGCTGGAACCACAACCGCAACAACGTAACCGACTTTTATGGTCGCGGCAAGAACTTCAAGGTCGACACCACCCGCAAGTTCACCGTCGTCTCCCAGTTCCCCGCCGACAAGCAGGGCAACCTCAAGGAGATGCACCGCCACTACATCCAAGACGGCAAGGTCATCAAGTCCGCCGTCGTTACTCTTCCTGGACCTCCCAAGGTTACTGGAAACATTATCACCGATCAGTACTGCAAGGCCAGCAAGGCCGATGATTATCTCCGTCTTGGCGGCACCACCGAGATGGGCGATGCCATGACCCGCGGCATGGTTCTCGCCATGAGCGTCTGGTGGAGCGAGGGCGATTCCATGGAGTGGCTCGACGGAAAGGGCCCCGGCGCCGGACCCTGCACCAAGGAAGAAGGTCTGCCCAAGAACATTGTCAAGGTCGAGCCCAACCCCGAAGTTACTTTCAGCAACATGCGCATTGGCGAGATCGGGTCTACACACGCGGTCAAGATGCCTCGACCTTATGCCGCTCACCGCCTGTAGATCAGTACAGCAGAGCAAAATAATGGGGATGCAGTCCCACTTGCTGATGAACCATTGGAGCCAGAGTTTCGCCAGTATGCAAAACAGCTGTCACTGGCCACTGACACGTGTGTGTCGGGGCGAAAAAATGAAAAAGGCTGTTTGAGTCAATTGTATAAATGATAGTATCTTCTTCAATATATATTTTTACTTTTCATATTTTAATCTTTAACTCTTCCCGTGATTTACCCGTTAGCCTCATCACACCATGTACGGATTCTGGGCCCTCGAACCTTCAAGCTTAGCGTAAGTCTCTCTTCACTCTCTACGTCATCATCATGTGTGGTGGGCGGTGGCTGACTCTCCAAACCTGCCCTGCAGCAAAAGACAAAAGAACGTCATGGGTCTTTTGTCTTCCACAGACGAAGAAGATTCTACTCCGCGTTCTCTACAACTCAGCAATCTAGAGCATCGCATTCCAATGCCGCGCTCACTGACTTCCGTTTCCAACCTGGAAATCCGCGACCTGAATCGCGACCAGGTCCGCTTTTACCATCCCGGTTATTTAAAACCGTTGAATCTTCTGTTTTGTTTGCCGCGCGTTGACTATGAGCCTTTGAGAGGAGCTTGGGGTGTTCATTACAAGACTGCTCTCACGGCGTGCCAAATCATTGCGAATAATGCTTTTGGGAGTGGACGCTTGGCGAGGGATGCCGAGGGCAAGGATGTTGTTGCCGATGACGATCAGATTTTGCTGAACAGGGATTATTGGTTCTTTGTGGATGGTGAAGGTATGTAACCCGCCAAGACAAAACACCACAAAACTAACTTGCGATAGAACGATATCCGATTGTTCCAAGCTTTAGAGATTGGAAATTTCCTCATGATGAATTGCCAGATTGGTGGACTGCACCTGCTTGTTCAACCACCCTCCACAGCAAGCGATGCGCCGTCACAAACACCAGCTACGCATTTACATGGGCGCATTTAATTCCCCGAGAGGAGCAACAATGGTTTAACAAGAACGGCATGGGTCTCTACGGTGGAGGATCACATACAATCGACGACCCGCACAACATCCTTCCTCTTAAGGCCGATCTCTACGTCTGCTTCGACCAAAGTGTTTTTGCTCTCATTCCCAAAATCGCACGATCACCTGATGGAAGAGAAAGTTCGCCTCAATATGTTCTTCATGTTCTCGACGGTCGCGAAGCAGAATTCACAGCACTGTACCAAAATCGCCCCGTCGAAACTCTCGCTGAGGGAAGTCGCGAATATCTCTTCGCGCGCTTCGCATGGTCCATTTTCTCCTTCCTCAAACCTTTCCTCACATCCGGCGTCGGCCGACGGGTAGTACGCTACCGTGTCCGCGCCGCCGACGAAGACGCAGAGGAAGAACACCTTGTTTCAGAAATGCAAAACATTTTCCTTGATTCGCGAAAGCTGGATCAGTTGTACGGTGGTAATGGAAGAAGACGGGCGCCTTCGTTGGAGGGGTCTTATGTGGATGTTGAGGATGAGTGGGAGGAGGAGAATGCGGGTCGGACGCTGGAGATGGAGGCTTGACTGGATGGTCAGATGAATTATGCATGTACACGAGCACGGCTTGGGACGGTTTGAGCGTTTGGATTTGGCATTTGGAAAAGGAAATTTGACACAGAAATTGTTTTGATATTGAATTATTATCTACTGGTTTCATGATGTTGTGTTGCACAAGCAGTGAGGTGTTGGGAACTCGGCGTCCGGACTCAACCCGGCCCTGCTCGAATCCTGTTCCCGGTACCTTTCCGTGCTTCGAACATTCACGCCTGAACTATTGAACAACCAGTAAGCTGTCAGGAAATCGGCGTCCGATCTCAATGATCTAGGTAGCCGGTGACACTTGAACGTCAGATGAAAGGAGATCTAGTGGCTAGGCATTCAGGCCAACACATACTTGACGTGTTCAGAGGATGGGTTTGGTGCCTGACCAGTTGTGCCATGAGCTGGCAGATTCATGGTCCCTGCATCAGTAGCGCCATCACATATCACCTGCATGACCGTTGGGTTAAAACGAAGATCATGCGCACGGTCGGTGAGTTTCAGATGGATCTTATACTACCCAGCGTAAGATACGGACGGGCAGAGAAAGGCTTTGATATACAAATTTGTTGCTGGCACAGTTCTAAAAGAGAGCATAAGAGATTTGCTTCTTGTAATCCCCTGACTAGGCTCGATCATATAAGCTATTTAGTGTTTGCTGGTGACACTATTTGGGGTCTGCCAGTCACACATCTGGTGATAAGATACCCGGCAATGCGTACTTGATCATAGAAGAGTCCTGCCATCTTTCATGTCCGCCGCCCTCATCCCGAAGGTAGCATCACTGGGTCTCAACACGAACAACCTATCCAAGCAGGTAGACGCATCTAGCGTTTCCGCTCTACTTAACCTTCCCAGTCTGCGTCTCAGAGTCAAGTGTCGGCTGACCTCCTCCGGCTCTCCTTTACGGACCACCCTAGGCCCTTTTCGTTCCGACCAACATATTAGCGACTCATCCTGTGATGAGATGAAGAGCTGAAGGCTTACCTGGGACATCACTTTTCCGTCCACGGAAGGCCAAAATCAACATTGCGATGTCAGTCTCGTCGAAAGGCCCAAAACATCTGCTGGCGATATCTCTCGCAACTTGAATCTCGTTTTTGGTGGTTGTGCAGCGGATTTCCCATACTGGGCGGAGCTGGTACCGGACGAAATCATACCATTGCCATCGGACTGGGGCATCTCGCGCTGCAGAGTTGATATCGAATTCGGGATACAAATCCCAAAGTCCAGCGTTCTTCAGACGTCTCAGAGATAGCGTGCATGATCGTCCTTCAATGTTGAGTGTCCCTTGAGATAACCACTCTCCATTGTCGTAGTAATGATTGGTTAGTCGAAACTCGGTGAAGCTCATCTCCCTTCTGTTGAGATCGCTATGCCTATAGTGTTTCAGTAGAAACGTATCCCTCACAAATTGACCCTTGGGAAACTGAGTAGTATCCACAGCGCAAATACCAACGTCCTTGCCAGTTTTGCAGAACTTGAAGTTCGCATATTGAATCACGAACAGCAGTGAACTGCTCCATGACACAAGGTTGTCATTTTCAATGGCCCATGAAAGAACCTCGTCAGACGGGGAGGGCTTTTTCGGTCTGTCCAAATGGGCATGCAACATCTTCGAAAGTTGTTGCCCATTCCAGAAAAGAATGTCAACTTTGCCAGTGTCAGGTCCGTGGACTTTGTACAGTTCAGAAGCAACGATATCAGGATTGTTGATACCATCGCTTTTCGAGTCGTAGGCTCGGAATAGATATCTTGGGGGATTTCTAGGTGGTGCCTTTCTTTCGCATGATAACAAGGGTTCTGGTGGTATGAATAATGTTGGACCGCCAGGACACTTATTTAACGACAGCGCCCAAAACCGAGCCCATTCCTTTCTGGCAATGTTCCTGCAGCTTTCAAAAAGTTGCCCTTTGGGTTCTGGGTCTTCATCTAGATGTGACGGCAGCGCTATAGAAACAAAATAGTGGTCGGAATCAAGGAGACCGAAGGGGACAGCCTGGATGCAGCATTCCTCAATGATCTTCCACAGAGTGTCAACTTTTTGGGTCCGTGGTAGGGATCTCGCAACGATCTTCTTGATAGTGTTGTCGAAGTACTTTAGGAGCCTATCTGTATGCGTGAAGTTCTGGTCTGTCAGGGAAGTTATTTGTGTAATAATTGACTGTATTTCTCCCTCATCCGAGGGTTGCTCGACATCTTCGATTGCTTTCTCCGTTTGTTCGGCGGTGTTGATATTGCCGTTACTGCCTTCAATGAATTTGGAAACGAATTCCTCTAGGCGGTCTACTCGTTGCTTCAAGGACGCGTTTTCCTGGGCGAGTTCCCGCGTGGCTGCAGCCAGAGTCTGAATATCTTGCGGCCCATTATTGCTACCAGCAATAGCGAGACCGTCAACCTGGCTGGTCAGACTGTCGACACTTTCGTCTGCCTTCATGCTGGAAGTTTTGTCTTCGCGTCAGTGAGAGGGTGAAAGGAGGAGAGATTGGATCTGTTTTTCCAACATCTCCTGGTGTGGGGTAGTTGGTTTTGGATCTCATGTCATCTCTGTGGCAGGTGGCAGCCGGCCTGCTTTGCTGTACCAATCAGCGTGTCACTTTCAAGCCTTGTATGCGGTCTGACCAACACTGCAGGGTTAAGAGTCACCTGATTGTGTAAACAAAACAGAACATGGCCGCAAACAAGGCTAGAAATCTTGAATGAGTGAACAGTTTTAGCTATCTTCAGGAAATCACGAATATGGCCGTGGCGATGTGAATAATGTTTGTCCAGTGGGACGCATGTTTCTCGATACAACTCATGCTATGTGCTGCAGATATCACGCAGATAGGCGTCAATGCCATTCCATGAACTGAAAGTCTTTATTATTCACTATTTGAGAAGTACAAGTATTTTCATTCTTCCTAATCCTTGTTTCCTATAGGGAGTGATAACAATATCTATTCGGGGTCTGCTAGTGACACATCTGGTGATAAGATGCCCGGCAATGCGTACTTAATAAAACGATACTTTTGATCACACGAACTGTAATTTGACAGTTATGTGATAACAATAACGAACGAACATTAAGCGACAGTAACAAAACCCCAGCCACCACCAATAACAGCTCATCGTCTGCCCCTATCTGCTTAGTTCGCCTTGGTCGGGCAAGTGTCAGTTGACGGGATCTTCTGGTTGACCGACGCGTGGAAGATAAGGTAGTAGGTTGAGCAGGAACCATCTTTAATTGCGAACGTCTTGGTGTATGAAGTGTCCGAACTGCCCGACAGATTGTCATCCTTGAACGTGAATTGACCTGGGGCACATGTTGTAGGCTTAGTGCACGAAGCTTGTACGTGTACCGAGGAGAGGTCAAAGTGTCCGTTAGTGTTGTCATCGTACAAGGTATAAGTGAACGTGATATCTGATCCTGTCTTTACAGATGACCAGGTTCCGACAGTGGTTCCCTTTTTGAGGTCGTTGCCACCGGCGCCAACGATTAGGTCTCCACTTAATGAAGTGGCGCTGGTTTCGAAATACCAACCCCAGCGGTTGGCGTTGTTGCACACAGCTGGACCCTCGGGTTTCCCGTTCAGGTTTTTGGCTCCTTCGGCATAGCCAAATGCGGTGCCGAAATCACAGACTTTGGTCTCAGTTGGAGGAGGCTCCACGACTGGCTTCTCGCAACAACACCAGCCATCGCAGGTTTTGGAGCAAGTGAAGTCCAAAGTGAGATATTCCCACCAGCGCTTGCCCGGCTGGCCAGGAATAATGTCTCCATCGCCGGTACAAGTCTTGCCTGCGCTGGTAGAGACATGGTAGGCAATGTACAATGGCTTGTCACAGAGGGCTGAAGCGCCGCCTCCGATTTTGTTCAACGGCACTTGACACACACCGGTTAACTTGTCGCAGTACGGATTGGTATATGACCACTTGGAAGGGGCTTGGTCGGGGTAGTTGTCCTCGGTCCAGGGAGAAGTCGAGATCTCCAGGTGGGTGTCACCGATGCTGCTAGTCGGAGTGGAGGAAATCTTGAGAATGCAAGTGTCCTTGGTGAGATCATCCGCGGAATCACAGCCCACGATTACAACCTTGACAGCGTCGGTAACAGTATCTTCCACGTCATTGGCGCCGCACAGAAGATTGAAGGTTTTATCGAGAGTAGGCTTGGCAAATTCGTGAGTACAGCAAGAGTCTCCGTAGAACTTGGGAGTTTCACAAGTTGGGGCATCCGTGCGGGCAAAGATCTCCCTAGCAGAGCGTCTAAGACGCTTCGCGGGATCTCTAGGACAGCAGCCAGCTTTGATAGGAATGTTGTCCCCAGTAGTGGTGCAAGTAGGGGGGGCGTCAGCCAGGACGTAGCCAGTAAAGACGGCCGTCAGGCTGAGGACTGTAGAATACTTCATGGCTGTTCCAAGACTTGATGGCCAAGTAATTGTATCTTGAAAATGTAAGGATAAGTATCTGACAATGAGAAGCTTGATAAAAGTGCTTGGAGAAGAAAGCATGAGATGTGAAGGGAAGAGAGGATTTAAATAACTGTTTAGGCTCACCTTGCTGCTGTTCGGCGCTCCGTCCGTGGTAGCTGCGCTTGTCGCTTGTGAGGCGAAGAAAATATCAGGCCATTTTCAGCCGCATGCTGCGATAGTCACCACGCTCCATGGTGGGCAATAGTAAGCTATTCTCCGGTGAGGCAAGTTCTAGATCCAGTACCCTCTTCTTGGAATCATTCCATGCGGGGTAGTCGGGATAAAAAACTTGATATTATTAAACTAAGCATTAGTTGGTGGCAAGGAGGAAAAGTCAGCGTATTGTTTTCAGCTACAGACTGCCTCAGGTGTTTTGACACATGTCGTGGTAGTGTATTGAAAGTCTGTCTATTGGTGAGGAACTTCCCGTGAAAATCAATGGTTTTTGCGCCACCACGACTAGCACGCATAATATGGTTAGTGCGTGCAAAACCCGGATTTGCGGTCTCCGGGTTTTGCGGTCTAACGGCCAGCCTTTTTATTCTTCTTTTTACAATTGAAGATTTAAGCTTTATTTAAGATTCCTTATTATCTTTATGAAATTACCAACAGAAAAGGCATAAGTACGTACTG
The DNA here is from genome assembly GCA_004367155.1 of Fusarium clavum. Lineage (NCBI taxonomy): Eukaryota > Fungi > Ascomycota > Sordariomycetes > Hypocreales > Nectriaceae > Fusarium > Fusarium clavum. The sequence continues at coordinate 99,275 of QGEC01000240.1, read as the reverse complement.
CACAGAAGAATTTATGTTTAGAAGTCAGCGAATACTTCAAACGTATCATTCAGGTCAAGGGGAGGTAGGGTCTTCAGGTCTTGCTACTCGGCTGAGCAGGGAATAGTCGGGCTTGCCGTACCGGGTTCTCGGTAATGCTACGTCTATCAATTGAGTATCCCTTTGAGCGTCACAGCCCTTCAGGAGGCTGCCGTGTGTTCTGGTTTGCTGGAGCCGCCAATCCAAGATTGTGCGGGGCACCCCAATTCGTTGCGGCACTGTCGATTGACAATTGGCTATTTCACTAATGACAGCCCTGTTAAGAGCTGAGAGTGACGTGCAACCTCCGCCTGTCTTAGGAGGATTGACATCCCTGTACGAAAGTGATCCAGATCCAGATCCAGATCCCAGAAGCAGAGTCCAGACTCAACTTTGTGGGTAAATCATCTTTATACTAAGAACAATCAACCTCAAAAATCCAAACACCCGGTCCACAGACGATGATACATGCATCATCGCCACGACCTCCACAATCGCGATTACAGCTGAAATTTCTCCCTGCTGTGCGGGGAATCTGTCGATTGATGCTGGCCACCGCCGTTGCATGAAGGGCTCTAGACCGCAGTTCCATGAGGGTCGGTATGCTTATTTCTCGAGAACCTTGAGGCGGGTAAGAAGCTTACGAGGAGAAGTCATGATCCTACAATGACGGCCGTGTCACCAACGAGACATTTGGGGCGAATGGTGTCGAGCTGCCAACAGATTCTTCCCGCAAAACGTCAGGTCTCGATGCGTCACATAAACCTTCACATGGTCTTCCAGCTACTGTTGTGTAGGGGCGTGAAGCCTCTTTTACCCCTTAAACGTAAAGCCCATATTGGTTCTTGAGACGGTTTTTAAAAAAGAAAAAGAAAAATAAAAGGAAGGAATTCGTCGTCTTACCTTGGCTGTGTAACCCTATACTTGAAATGTGTTGAACGGCGTAAACGGGTTCTTACCACTTAACCCCAGCCCACTTGAGTAAAAGCATGGTCTAGACCAAGTTGAGACCCTTGGTCACAGGAAAGAGATGTTCACAGATGAGCAATGATGGCACTACGATAATGGCCAGTCAAATCAGTAGCAACTAGCCGTAGGTGATGTGTTTATGATAAGTCCAGTTTCTGATTCGGCATAGAGCAAGCCTCACCGTTTATGTTACACCACGCTATCGACTAACATTTGAGTGGTTTCGGGACTTACCTCGACCCGTGGTGATCCGTGAGCGACAGGCCGAGCGACAGGCCAAGCAACACAGTGATATCCAGCTCGTCGAAAAAGCCAAAGCATTTCCTGGCTGTTTCTCTTGCAACGTCTATTTCGCTTTCAGTGGTTTCGCATGGTGTCCTTCATTGGCTGCAGAGTTCTCTGACGTAACTCGTTCGTTTTGTTCTGACTAAAGCATCCGGTTCTGTACCGAGGTCTAGCCCCTGGTAGAGCAGTCCCAAGCCGGGACTTAGTGCACGAGCGACCCCTAAAATTGACTGGTCCCTGGGAGAGATGTTCTTCATTATCACAATCAGGATCATTGAGTCGAAGCCTGCGAAAGCTTAATTTTTTCTTGGCTAGTTTGAGTCCCGGTGTATCTTCCACGTAACCATTTGGCGCCTGCAAATCGGCATCTCCATCTCCGCCGCTCTTAGTCCTTAGGTCGATCACCAGAACTCAACACAAACAGTTCGGCCAAGCAAGTAAATGCATCCAGAGTTTCATTTCCATTCAATTCCGCTAGTTTGCAATCCAGAGACAAGTGTCGTCGGCCTTCATTCGGTACTCCTACAAGAACTGCCCTTCGCCCTTTACGTTTCAAGCTGTTAGCCATCCTTTCCATGACACTTAAGGTGTAAAGCTTACCGTCGATTTCAATCTTCCGCTTACGGAGGCTCAAGAACAACAAAGCTATATCGAGCTTATTGAAAGAGCCAAAGCATTCTTCAGCGATATGTATCGCAACAGCGATTTCGTTCTTAGTAGTTTCACATGGGCCTTTCCATCGTTTGTCAAGGGTGATAAGGTAGTCCCTCAGTTCCTTCCGGGTTAAGGCATCTGGTTCTGTACTGATGGCTAGCTCTTGGTAAAGTGAACCTAAGCCAGCTTGTTGCAGGCTTTGCAAAGACAAGGTACAAGAACGGCCCCTCACATCGAGTACTCCTTGTGACATCCATAGTGCATAGTTGAAAAGATGCTTTCTGCAGCGTGTTTCCTCCTCTTCCGGTGTGGTTAGGGAACACTTTCCACGCAACCATTTTGCGCTCACAAATTGGCCTTTTGGAAACTTGGAAGTATCCAAGATACAAATGAACATCTTGTTTGGGCTGTGTCCATGAGCATTGCAGCAGCGGTGGACGGCAGCCTGGAGACCAAATAGCAATGACCTGGTCCATGTAACAAGATTATCAGTCCTCGCCGTTGGTCCGTCGAGATGACGGTGAAGCATTTTAGAGGCACCGTCGGTATCCATAGAGAAAATGTCTTCCTTATCGCGAGCAGACCCATATGCATTATGCGCCTCAGATGTGAAGATGTCTTGACTGTTCGTACCCGGGCTCGCAAAGTTGTATGGCATGAAAAGGTATCGTGGCGGGTCTTCAGCTGTTGATGGGGGCTGTCCAGATGACGAAAGGTCTCTCAGTGGTATGAATAGCGTTGGACCACTCTGACACTTGTTCAAACATTGTGCCCAGAACCGGCACCAGTCGTCTCTGATGCGCTTCTTGTTATCTTCAACAAGCCGTTGCCGGGCTTCCATATTTTTGTCTGAATGCGACTGAGCTTCGGGCTCAGGTATAGAAACAACATAGTCGTCGGGGTCGAGTTCACCGGATGGAACAGCTTGAATACAGCACTCCTCAATGATCTTCCACAGAGTATCAGCATCATTGCCTCGTACTATGAACTTCACCACAATAAATTTGATTAGAATGTCGAAATGCTCCAGTAGTTTAACTGTGTCTGGGGCTTTACGCTTTTCCAGTGAAGTGATGTGCGCAACGATTGACTGAATCACAGCATTGTTAAACCATTGCGCCACACTTCCGATGCTGCTGACTTGCTCTGACACTCGACAGGTTGTAGTTACATCTCCATTGGTGAGGCTGTTGTTGACTAGTAGTGTCTTGAAGTTGGCCAGCTGTTGTTTCAGAGAATCGACTGTCTGCTCAAGCTCGCCTATAGCTGCAGTAAGAGGTCGGGGCTGTTGAGGTCCATAATCAATGATATCCAACCCGCTAATCTCGCTGGCCAGGTTTCCGACACTTCCATCTGCGATTCCACCCGCCATTTTGCCGTGGGCTGTCTGTGTACTTTTTGAGATGTTAAAAGTTGAGAACCTGAATAGAATTCATCCAGCGTTTCATGGTGGGATGTTGTTGGTACATACCCCATGTGTCTCCTGCGGTCGCCTGCTTTGTCTCAACAATCAAGATGTTACTTATTGGATGTTGTGACAATCATACTATCACTTGCATACTGTTTGACAAACACGCCAAGATTGATGGTCGCCTGGTTATGTGAACAGAACGAAACATGGGCGCAAGGGAAACCTGGAAATCTTACAGATGTGAAAAGCTTTGGTCGTTACGTTATTCTGGCCTGTATGTCCTTATTTATGGGTATAAAAAAACGGGTAGGAATATTTCAGCTATCTGTAGGAGGCTTTGGTGGACTGACTACAAGGCCCTTCATAATCTCATAACACTTCTTCGACATCTCTCTGCTTCCCGCTGAAAGATATTCCTCATCGTGACTAACCTGCAAGAACCTCTTCTTCCAGTGTTCCCAATGCTCATACATAGTAACCTGTATCTCATATCTCTTGTCCATCCGACCTCTAACACATCTTTCAAAAGACTTGATCTGGCCAGGCTGCAATCTCTCCGCAATCTTCTCTCCTGCAACATCCAACCACGCATGAATCTCATATATGACCTCCTCCAAATCTGACTTCTCAAGGCAAATCAAATTCAATACCCTGTGCACCCACCAATGATCAATAGGGTAAAGATCAAATAAATACATCTTCGCTTCTAAAGTCCCCATCTTGGTAAAGAATGCCAGATCCTTTGGGTTATTGATCGAATATATTTTGTAACGTAGTTGCCATATCCTGCCAAAGCCCGGCAGCCTATACCAGTCATGGTTGGTTGTAGAGGGGACGCTCTGGATAGCGGCGAGTAGGCCAAGGATTTTGTCGGTGTCTTCGTCGAGTTTGTCCAAGGCATAGGCGAGAAAGCACATCAATCGCGCAGAAATTGAGCTGTTTGATGGTCTTGTGATTTCTTGTGCGGCTGTTTCGGGGTTAATCTCGCCATTTAGATAGGCAATAAAGACAATGGCTTCATCAAGGTGGCATTGTTTGTGAGACTTTAGGTCCTCGATAGTTGCCGCTGTTTGAGACATAATCCATTCATCTCTGTTGGACATGATCCAGTAGTCACTCTCTGATATCGCCATTTTTGGATATGGAATGTGGGATGTTTGTTGGATGGAATAGTTTTGCTTCTCAATGTAGAAGTTGAGCAATGACTGTATTTGCATCTCCAAGCCAATCGGACACCGCTAGAGTCACGTGATTAGCTCTGTAAGCTTCAATCAGTGACCAAAATAAAGTATCCGAAGTGCTACATGACTGGCATAAAGTGTCCCAATTATTTCATTCTCCCAAAATTAGCCATAAAATCAAGTGATTCTCTCAACTCTCCCCCCTCACATCCTTAACCTCCTTCGTCCTCTCAGAATCCGTCTGATCCCCCGTATTAACAGTTCCCTCCTTCTCCACCATCATAATAACCGCATTCTCCGCCACAGGTCTATGCGTAACACCCATTGGCACAACATACATATCGCCCTCCTTCATAACAACCGGTTCTTGGTCTTTAATCTCCATGGTCAATTTACCAGAGAGTAGGTAAAAAAGCTCTTCTGAGTCGGGATGCGCGTGCCAGATGAATGCACCGTCGATTTTGGCGACTTTGACGTGGTGGTCGTTTATTGAGGCAACGAGACGAGGGGACCATTTTTCTGTGAAGGATGAGAGAATTTCGGGGAGGGAAGTTGTTTGAGACATTTTTGGAAGATTGATGAGATTGACTTTGGCGGTAATGATGATTTATTCTTTTCAGGTTGATGGTGCTTATATATCTGACTGTTTTCTATGGCTTACATGGCTGACGCCCCACTATGTCGCTTGCAAGGCGCAAGGGCGTGGACTAGCTCGACACGCCCCATCGGGAAAATATGGATTCCTCGAGAACAGTAACTCCAAAACTTCTACAGTCTTCCATCTCCCTCAAGTGTCGAGAACCGGTTAGATATAAACCTAATCAGAAAGAAGATCCCAATCAGCCGCAGGATCGATTCCTTCGAGCTCAGGCATCTCATCATCATCATCCACCTCCTCTTCATTCTCTTCCTTTGAAGTCTCATCCTCTGAAGTCCAAGACACAATCCTTGTTGAATTCCACGGAGTCCTCTGCTGGGTCTCTTGCTGCTCTTCCTCCTCCTGATTGTCCCAATCTTGCTGTTCCGGTTCCTCTTCAAGCTCCTCCTCTCTCTCTTCGTAAGTCATAACAGACAATGTCTCACCACTGGGGTAAACCTCTCCATTCATGTCATTGATGAATGTCTGCATGTCGGGTTTGTTGTGGAACTGTACGTAGGCCTCATCGTGGGATACTCTTACAGCATATTTGGGGTTCCAGGCGTGGAACTGCTGAGCGATTCTCCAACTTGACTTCAGGCAGTAAGGCAAAGTTTCTCTGGCTTCGGTACAAACAGAGACCAGGAATCTCGCCTCGGCTGTGAACTCCGAGCGGTATTTTTTGCTTTCCCAATGTCGCGCGATGGAGGCGCATTCGATTCGATATTTGAATGTCTCTTGGTTCCAAGATGAGAGAAGGATAGTCGCGAATGCACAGACGCCGACGGCGTGTTCTCCCGCGTTGTCAGTCTTTTCCCCAACCTTTTCGGTGCCTACCAGTTCCCCGTCGAAGTGGAACAGTTCAAGGCAATTCCTCAATCCTGGTATGTGTCCAGAGTGTGGTGCTGCGTCTCTGGCGATGTCGCGAAGATCCATATAGGCCGAGAAATGGGACATCGCCTCGGGGAAACAGTCTCGCATGTATTTCCACGCCTTTGGATTGAAGCCGACACAGACAAGGTTGCGTTCGTTGCTGTGAAGACAGCCCTGAAGGAAACCGGTAATTGCAGCGCCCAAGTGGTCAGGGTGCATCATCACCTGCTTGCCAAACCGGACATTGCGACGAACAGGAATGTCGCGAAGGGCGAGGATTTCATCCTTTTCGTCCTGGCGTATGTGGACATCCACGGTCAAGGCCTTGACACGCTTGTTGTTGTAGAACTGAATGAGACTTGGCATGTTTGCCGAACTGCACTCGAGAAATTCGTCTGGTTCCAACGATGGAAGATAGGCCAGTCCAACTTGAAGAAGAACTCGGTCGGAATCGCTTGTCTTTATCATGTCCTTGATGCGAATGGCAAGGAATGAGGAGTTGGTGCAGGCATTGGAGAAGTCTTCCAATGTTGTGATCCTTTCCAGGAAGGTGTCCTTGGGCGCCCGCGATTGGGCGAATTGTAGCCAGGAAGTCATAGCGTTGTGTGTGTGAATGTGTTGTGTTTGTAGTTGTGTGATGTGTGGATATGGATATGGATGTGGATGTGGATGTTGACGTGGTAGTGGATGTTGACGTGGATGAAGAACGATGGGTGATGGATGACGGATCAGACAAACATCTTGTCCCTGTACTGCTCTTTATATACCAAAGGATATGGGTGTGCTTGAAAGTCTGATACTGCATTGAATAAAGCTAAAGCAATTTCTTCTTCTTAGAGTTTTTGGTTTTTTTCTCAACGAGCCTGGGTGGTGGACTTATCTGCATTCTCAAAACTCTGGGGGAAATGAGCAGTTTGCTGGTGCGTAGACCTCAGGATAAACGCTCTCGAGAAAGGTTAATAGTGTGCACGTCAAGTTTTCTTTCGATCAGATAAGGTTTTTGACGATATTTACACTTTCCACAAGGGCATCATGACTCCTTTGCCCACACATGACCTTTTTTTTTGCCCTGCCCTATACATAAGGTTTGGGTACAACATAAATGCCCTTTTCCTTGCTTCGATCCGGCTTTTTTCCTCTTCCTAAGTTTTGTTTCTTTGAGGCCAGAGTAAGTTTCTGATACAGTTTTGTCAAGGCTGAACATGTGATGTGTTCTATTGGTGTCCTCCACATGCTCTCCTGCCAAACTTCCAATCAGTGCTATAAGGCTGAACAGCATCAGATAAGGTTTTTAAACATATTTACACTTTCGATGAGGCATAATGACTCCTCTGCCTATACAGAAGAGGTTGGGCATGTAAGGAATTTGCATTTGGTCCCTCCACCAAGTTATCATATTGCATGCTGTTCCAATAGAGTTTCTATGCAATTAAAACTGTACGAGGTAAGTGGTGTACCGAAATAGCGATAAGACCTGAAAAGGTTGTTTTTGGGAGCCATTGGATTCCGTCCTATCCACAAAGCCGGGGGTTTATGCGGAACGATAAAGAAGAAAAACAGTTCGTTTGGTGGCCCAGCGCGCATCAGCCAGTCCGACCTAAAGCCCTTTCCAGCGCCCATGCTGGAGTGATACAACTCGCCTTAGAGGTATTGGTCCTTAGGTAAACGGTGCTCGAAGAAGCACATTAATCTCAGTAAAATCGTTGACGAATATGACAACGTTAATGAGTGAAGTTTTGAAGAGATGGCTAGAAACCTTCTTGGGTTGAGCGCCGAGCAGGGCGGGGTAGTAAGACATGAGTGACTAGTGGCAAGCTGAAAAGTCAAGATAAGCAGCCCATACAATGGCTTTGCCGGGGTGAGTGAGTGGTCTGGCCCGTTCTTTTACACATAATGCGTCAAATATTGTTTAAGAAGTGTACAATAGGCCAATTGACAGCCCTGCGATTAGATCGCTAGTCTTTTTACTATCGTTCAATAGTTGATAAACTAATGAAATAAAAAAAGTACAAATCTTTGGTGGGTAATGGCCGATGGCCTTGGCGGGGAAAATAAGAGGTCTAGACCAAGCTAGTGGGCAGCGACATTGTGTATGCGCTATGAACTTGGACATAAGTATAAAGTGAGCGTACGACGACCGCTGGCAAGTCGATAAAGGCATCAATTATCCTGCATTCCTCTCCCAGCCCTGCTTTGTTTCCATCATTTACATCCAATCTCATACACATCACAACATGACTCGCGAACCCTTCGATGTGCAGGTCCACTGGCCAGCCGACGGCGTAGTCAATTGGCCTGGCAAGGGCAGTGACTTTTACAGAAAGACCGGCATTCACATGTACCATAACCACAAGGCTGGCAACCCTCTCTGGGAATACCAGATCGAGATCCGCGCGGATTGGCCTTTCACATATACATTCTACGACGAGACGGGTGACAGTTACTCGGTGTCAATTTGGATGGTGGGGATGACCCCGGAGCACTACGTCAGTTTCAATTCAGATCGCCCTACCATTGTGCGCGTCACGGGTAGCTGAGTGGAAACAAGAATATTGGGCGGAACAAGAAGATGGCTGGCATGTGACCTGACGAAAGCGTTATATAAGACTATGGCTGGCCGCCTTATTTACGAGTGCTTGGGTGGGAATATTACGAGACTGGACCTAGCAAAGGTGCAGCTAGATCATGATGACCTTCTAGTTCTTGAGGATAGACTTGTCTTGGGCATATATAAAACTCACAGGTCGTTCCTCAACCAAATTATCTATCTATGCGTGACCTTTGGAAGCCCTTTCTACTCCAAGTGCTACTGAAAAAGACCTCTCCAGTTTTCATCATGGTCCGGCAAATCTAGTCCTCCCGAGACACGCAACCTGGTTTCCATGGAATAAAGCCAGATATCTCTCAGTCAATCAGCGGGAGTGGATCATCCACAATATCCAGAATGATATTTCCAGGGTCCATATCGCAATGGCAGAAATAACACTTTGAGCAATCCATACAAAACTCTAGACATTTTTTGAGTAAGTTTGCAGGGCTGCAGTCTGTCGGAAGATCGCGTTGCGGCAGGTACCCATTCGATAGGTATCTGCCCTCAACACCACAGATGTCTTTTTGATTCATAGTTTATTTGCTGCAGACTAGACATTGTTCAGATTAGTCCGCCAGTCTGATTTACATAATTTAGTATCGGTCGTTACGTCACGTGTGATAGTAAGCTTCTAGGAAGGAAAGAATCAGATCTTGTTTGCTTTGGAGGCATTGCGGTCACATGTTCTCTTGCTGAGTGAGGGTCTTGGCGCGGTCTGCGTCTAGTTTAAGTTTTTTTTCTGACGAGCAGGCCGTGCAAAGAATGCATACAAAACAGCTTTTCTGCGCCTTGGCGACCCACAACAGTTGAAGCCGGCCATAGGTATTACATATGACATAGCTCAAGGGTATAGGCCGGCGTGATAGCTACCAGCCGAAACGGTTACCAAAAGTTCAATTATGCTTCAATGCAGTCACTGTTCATATAATGTGTATACATTGTCTACTGTGCTAAAACAGTGCGATGGTAGCATCAGGCTCAACTATCTAGCTAGATAAATTCTTAATGCTAGCTCGAGACGTGGGTAAAATAGCCATTCATGATATTTTTCTGCGGCTGCCCCCACTAATTGATTGTTAAGGGTACAAAATAGCGAGACATGCAACCCAGGAAATCGCTTTCAAAGGAGTCGATATTCAAGGAATCATCAAGGCATCGGGTCGTCGGCATTGCAAGGTCGCCAAGAATTGGATGATTTAGCGAAAAAGCGCCGTATTCGCTTCTTTTAGAGCGGCTCGGCTTTTCCTCCTTGCATATCCGCCGGAGATCATTCCTTTTTGGCTTTTGTTTTTTTATACATTAGGAAGGTACTTGGATTCAATGCTCCGGACAGCAGGCAGCGTGCAGGAGCTGAAAGAATAATGTAGCATGGAACTCCACATGAAACATACTTGCATTACACTATTGAAAACTTAGAAAAGACAGTGTCGAGGGATCAACTACGATTGGGTGAGTGATACAACAACGTTACAAGCAGAGTGAGTTGTAATCACAAGATCGACAGTCTAGACCTTGACATCTATCTCACAGTTACGAGATACCAAAGACAGAAGGGAAACTCACATTTATACCTGTACATGTTCAATGTGTGGTATTGTCATACGAGGGACAAGTACCACGATGCGCTATTGTGTTGCTTTTATCTGTATACTTCGGGACTTACGCCTCGGAAAAGCTCAAAAATAGGTAACCACGATGCGCGTGTGTGCAATGGGTCATCTGGAATAGTGCATGCTATCGTTACATCCGCCTTGACGATCTATTGTGTCGAGAAGGAAATCATGTGGTTGAGCACTTGGAAAGGACTTAATCGGAGAGCCCTCCCATCCAAAGGATCTTTCAAGCTGGTCCTTGACATATATAAAGGCCATTTACCTCCTCTAAAAGCTTTTCATTCCATCATCAGACATCCAACAAAGAAATCACATTCCCAATCAAAGTCCATCCTTCGATCCTCGCCCAAGTAAGACACATCTCTACTCTCTCTTTCTCATAAACTGCTTCGAACCTTCTAGCTAACATCCCAGTACTCCAAACACGATGGTCAACCCACTTTACGTCGTCTACGTCTTATCCGCCATCAGCGGCGTCCAGGCCTGCAAGAGGACCTGCTCTGCTACTGGTGACAGCGGTGGCACTTGCACCTACAACTGTACCCACGTATGCTCCAGCATCTCTGCTAATGAGGCTCGCAACACTTTCCTTGCGGCTCTGCAGAACGGCGGTAACTCCTGCTCTGCGGTAGGAACGAGTGGTGTTAAGTGCAGGAAGACAGCTAGCTTTGGAAGCTGCTACAACCACTATTGGTCTTGCGGAAGCGGCTGCTAGATAACTCCCGGTTGACGCTATGTTAACGAAGCGGGTATGACGGATGGTTTATGTCCAGAACATGGTCTAATGAAGACATTTTTACTCTCCTTGAATGTTGCTTAGGCTGCCTTTATCTCAACCCCGTGTCAAGGCACCATTTTGCAAACTTTATCAAAATCACAATAAGGTCATTGCTTCACCAGAACTCTGAATTCGTCTACTCTTTTAAGGTTTGAGATTATTGCTAACTGCAAATGTAGACAAGTAAGCATTTCACCCTACAAACCTTCCATTTCGTATGCATCAGTAGCCTTGTGGCCCAACAAAGGCTGGTAGAGGTTTGCTATTTCTTTTTTAATGGAATGTTGTGTATGTAATCGTCGTTTGTGGCTCCGCATAGTGGTCTTCATTTTTCTTTTTGTCTTAAGAAAAAGCTTCAGCCGAAGTTCCTTCCGACCACAACCAAACGGTCTTCCATTCAAGACTTCATATTCCTGTCGTTTTTCCCAAAAGCAACACAGGCCTTGTTGGAATGGGCGCAGAATCAGGGATCACTAAGTGAGACTCAAGATGGTCCGCAAATGTTATGTATAGTTTAAAATAGATATTAACTTAGGTCACAGTAGGGAGAGCGGAATCCTCCAGATTAGAGCTGCGCATAATGTCATGCTACTTATATAATACCCTCGGTTTCGTAAAGGAATTAATCTAATTAACCCTCTTACTACTGTCTTTACTCCTATAATACTGACTTCAGTGTATTTCCCGTTTTCATTTTAGCGGCTAAAACAGTACAACCTTAAACTTGCTGATGTACATGCTCTGCAATTGAAGTTTGCGAGCTCGTATGTGCTCGATTGTCTGAATGTAGCTCATAATAAGCACATTTCGTTAACTCCAACTCATCTGCATTACCGTTGCTAAGTATAGTATCTTGTTGATGGCGTGAATTCTGGCGGGACCTGCGACTCCAAATGCCCTCCGTAGTAGATGCTTGCTTTGAGCCATCTGTATTGCCGCTTGAACTCAGATTCTTCAAGCCGCACCTCTTCCAGACAGACTTGATCACTGGGCGCATAGTTGGAAGGCAGCAACATATAACAGCACTAGAGAGGTTAATTACATGAACAATGTGTTGAAGTTGAAGTATATACCTATAAACTTCCATGCCTGTCCAGATCATTAGATCGACCGTCCCCCATGTTGGGTCTGAGAGATCGACGGTAATGACTTTGGTAAGTCGGATGATAGTAACGAAGCATGCGCTTTCAATGTTAGCATTTCGCTAATATCTTGGGGACGGTACTGTCTTACAAGCTTCCGAAAGTGAGCATCATTGCAATCAAGATCTTGTGATATAACGGGACCTTGAGAGTAAAGATATAAGGAAGAGGGAGGAGCATCAAGCCAATGTCAGTGATAATTCCACCGATGGCGACTCCGACGTAGAACTTGGAAAGGTCGATACAATTCTGCTGTGTACCGTCCCAAAATGTGTGTATGGGCCAGCATGTACGAATGGACGGAACGTACTAGTCTTTGTGTTAGCTGTGCGAACGGAGTATTGAGTACATGTTGCAAAATCACATACTGTTGAGATGGCCCAGGAAACGATGAGAAAAACAAATCCGTGGAGAAAGTAACGCATGCTCGATACACCAAAGATCTGGTAGAAGAAGGCCACCAGTGACAATCTGGCACAAGCTAAAGCCGTGGTATAGAACATCTCGTTGGCGACAATCGTCTTGAAGAAGCGCTCGATATTCTTGGGATCATCTTGTACAACCCACGCGAGATGTCTTCCGAGGCCGAATCGGAGCCATAGCATACTTCCGATGAAGACACCGATGGTATTGAACTGCTCGATCGTCAGATGTGCTTTGCGTTAGTGATAAACAGATGTATAATTACAGCGGCAAAGTATGCAAGCCAGTCATCCCATCCCAACTTCTTGTCTGTTATCCTTGCTGAAAAGAACCGACACGGAACTATAAGCATCATGATAATGAAGAAGGCGATATGCGTTGCGTATACTTCATTCTGTCGGCTCTCCGCTAGGAAGGCAGCGTCGACGGTTTGAGACGCCATATCGCTAGCTTGCAAAAAAGAAGTGCACTACAGCAGTTAAACTTTACTAATTCTAATGAGCACTTGCTGTAGATATGGGCTAGTGAGTCTTAAATGATCAGCGAAGTCATTTCCCTATTAGGTTGGGTACGAATTGACGTTTAGGGAGGTTACATTTGACAGGTCAGATTTGACAGGTTCATGACTCGATTCAAGGGTTTTTGATAGACGGTGGTAATGTCAACCGCCGTCAAAGCGAAAGTATAACTTACGGGGCATTAGAGCCGTACAAGACATAGTCCGCAGGGCTCTCATGTTAGCGCAATACCCAGTTCCAATTCACTTTGAATCTTAGAAGCGATACTGTAGAAAGCTAGGAAATTAGAGAAAATAGACTAGATTCTGGTATAAATTCTCTACGATATAAAATCGCCATTTTTCTACTTTTAAAAAGCTGTACTAGAAAACAATTTATTGAAGAAGCTCAGTGGTAAATCCCGGTCTCATGCTAACATTTGAGACCCCTGCGGGCTGTAACATCGACTTGGGTTCCGGAGATGGATGCCAGGATCCCTTGACGAATTAGACATAGCATGCAGGCACCAAGACTGCTTTAGTTACAGCAGCTGAGCGGGTACGATGCCATGGGCATATAAAAAGCTTGATATCCTCGGCCATTGATCTACTGTGTGCATCGATACAACACGCCACGTTTATCTGGGCAGTCTGTGCAGTCTGTGCAATTGCATATTATCCTAGAACCTGCTCACTTTTTCTTTTCTCTTCTGGAATTATTCTTTACCATGCGTGCTTCAATGCTTCCCACCATCTTAGCAGTGCCGGGTGCATGGCACACAGTCGAGTCATTCGACACAGTGAAGAAGATCTTTACAGATCGCAACTATGACTTTGTCAGCCAGAATGCACCTGGAGTTGTTGACGCCAACTCCACTGTAACAGGGGATGCTGCCTCACTGCGAACAAACTTGCTCCAACCTTTGGTCGAGGCCGGTAAAGACGTTATTGTCATGATGCATTCCTACGGCGGCATGTATGGCTCGCAAGCAGTTAAAGGACTGAGCAAGCGCGAAAGAAAACAATCAGGCAAACAAGGCGGAGTCGTTTCGCTCGTCTACGTTTCAGCAGTGACACCTCTTGAGGGCCAGTCGACGCTGGACATGATGGGCACTGATGCACAACATCTGCCGAGCTGGGTAGATTACAACGTAAGCAAATTTTCTAATCCATGTGCTGTGCCGCAGGGCCACCAAGATTCTGGGCCACTAACCAAAACTCTAATCAACAGGAGAACACAGGCTTCGTCACCTTCACAGGCGCAAAGGAAGTAATGTACCACGACATTCCCGATGATGTCGCAGCGCATTACATTTCTTTGCTTCGGCCTCAATCGCTGAACAGCATGAACACTCCAGTGACATACTCTCCTCTTACAGACCCCAACTTTGAGGGCACGGCGGGTTACGTTCTTTGTGGGGCGGACCGTGTCGTGCCTTTGACTGGCCAGGAGCAGTATGCAGCCATAGGGGGCATCAAGCGAACCATCCTGGTCGAACAGGCGAGCCATGCGTTTTTCGCTACTGCGCCTAATGACACGGTCAATGCTGTGCTTGAGCTCTCACAAATCTGATCTCCTGGAAATGGGGTTCCATTTTCAGCTTGTTGATCGCGGATCAGCGAGTAAGCTGTAAATCTCTTATCATGGGGCAAAGCTGAAGAGGGTCCCTGAACGGAGGCATCAGCAAGGGACTAAAGCCGGGCACCGTTGACGGAACACTGAACTATGCCATATAAAACTTCTTAGAGGTACTATAGCTAATCCCAAAACAGTAACCATTTCATCGAATTCTAATCAGCTGCTACTGTCCATGCTACACGTCGATTAATCCGATGCTGTGACAACTTACCGATACCAATGTGAATGCCGTATAGACTGCGGAATTTAGGACTGGGGTCAGGCGCCTCAATGAATACTTGGCCAAATTAGATCAATCGGAGACCAATCCCTCTGCAGCCTCAGGCCTCGTACTGTACCAGTAGCCGTGACACTACACCACTAAGGGTAACAGAGGAGCTAGTAGTTGCACCACATAAACCATATAAAGCGGAGCATTGGCTCTTACAGCCTTACAGCCTAAAGTATAGGGTAGCTAATAACAGTTGGGAGTCCCTTTTATCCACTTACTTCTCAGTATTGTACCCTAAATTCCATATCAAATTTACAGAGTCGGGCAGGTAGAGACGAGTAGTAATATATTGACAGCAGGTACTAAGCATGGTGGGTAACAAAAGAACTCATGTCTATGGCTGAGGCTAGTTAGGTAGAATGGTCTAAATGATCGCTGAAGTGGTAGAAGGCGCCTACGTGATTTTCTCTCTTATGTTCTCCGCGACGAGGTCTTCCGGCACCCTAACGGCCTCTTATCTAATCTTGCTTTCGCTTCTTCCCTCCCAGGCTTGTAGAAACGGGCTTAGAACCGGGGCTGACTAAGTGGTACTGAATACGGTCCGCAAATGTTGCGTATGGTAGGAAAGGGACTTTAACCCAAGTGATGTTGGGGAAAGCAAAATCGTCCAAGGTACGCTTGGGATTATCGAGACAATCTAGAAGCTGGCGTGGAATGTCGGCCTTGTAGACGTAAGCGTAGGTGGAGTCTGACATGTGAGTGACAAAGAGACGTGTCTGGATATCGCCTGCCTGAGACACGGTACCCTCACGTCGATGGAGTTGTGCTAAGCTCAAAATGAGACAAAAGAGATAAGGATCCTGTCGCCAGTCGGGAGGAATTATTCGTCGATATCGAATGTCATACAAGCGCTTGACTGGGTTGTTGGTTAAGCCGCGTGGGGCTCGGCTGGGGGAAAGTGATCGCCGTCGCTCTTTGCTAACGTTGTATCTATAATACCCAATAATGGGATCGCCGTGGTCGACGACCTGCTCTTTCTTTATGCGAAAGACAGACAGATCCGTCCATGGGTATTGAACTTTCAGTTTGCGTTTGTGGTAGGAGAAATAGAGCAATTGACTGGATTGACTGGTTAGATAGCTGAAGGCATTTGGCAAAACGACAAAACGTACCATATTTGGGTAATGGGGCTTCCTGGACGACGAAACATGCTCTCCACCCAGACGGACTTCATTCTTATCCCAAGATCTGTGGCGAGCCTCTTCGCGTCGTCTGCGGTGTCTAGATCAGGATGATACACAAAAGTCGCAGGGGCCGTAGGGTCATCATCCTCGACCTGCTGAAAGACGCAGTTCACGATGGAGGTATGATATGAGGTCCAGAACAAGGGATGGCGTTGAAAGCCTGGGTTCTGCACACTCAGACTGTGTAGGGATCTCGTCGAGCTCGGCATGATGTAAATCGGTGGTGATATCTTGGGTAAAGTGTTTTCCTTGACACTGAAGAAAAGCTCGTTTTGCTGCTTGCCGAGGTTTATCGAAATGCAATTTCTGAATGTGTACGTCACAAGGCAAGATACTTATAGAAGTTGCTGGTAAACCTTATGCTGATCAAGGTCCAGGCCCAAAAGTATACGTTGTGAGTCACAGCGATAATTACCACACGTACCACACAAACTCTTTTTCGGTGTTGGGAGGATCCATTGCCTCTCCAACAATGTCATGTTCAAAACCATCAAGAAGCTCATAACTACGACTTCAGTCTCGGCCCAGGACTGTATGTATTCCTAGCCGTCAAAGGCGTTATCGGTTCGGACTTTGCAAAATGGATGTACAAGAGGAGAGATAAGAGAGAAGGTTTTGGCTTTATGGGGCCCCGACGTGCCACTATTAATTTAAAGGCAAATATTTAAGTTTTTGACTCGCCCAGGCATCAAAATGTTTAATCAAAGAGTCTGTAGGGTTATATCTCATCACTGACCACTGTTCCCCAAACATTGCTCGCCTAGGATGGTCGGAAAGATCAGTTGCCGATGCAAGTTATTTCAAGAGGACGGTGCATATCCTCCGCTCGGCTGTCTGGTTCATGGGGGCCAGAGGCTACTCGGTGACATGGTATGTAAGAAGGCAGTCTGAGACTGTACCCATTCCTAATAGGACTAATAGTTGGCCCACAGCTTGAGGTAATCCTCCACACCATTCAATTAATGTGCAGAGGTCAGGCATTCTTCTCAAGCACTCGGCTGGTGGTTCAATGAATGTGTAGGTCTCAGTAGAGCCGCCCTTTCATATTTCACCGACTACATTATTTGGTCAACAAGGTAAGGGATAAAATGTGGCTGGCTGGCAGCCCTATTGCTCATTAGTGCGAAGTGAATTCAGAGCTGGCCTATGCAAGGGAAATGAATGTCTCATGCCAGCCTTCGCACCAACCGATCTCAGTTTTGATAACACATGCTAGAAAGGATATGAAGAGGCGTTTTTCATAATGAAGTTGTGCTCATCTGTTGGGTCTAGCAACATTGGTAATTTACCACAAGCCATTTGTCTCCAAATAGCAATAAACAAATTTCACAGGGATGTTGTTTCCATTTGTTTATAGCCGGGCCTTTATTCCCTTGAACATTTACCTTGTGGACTGAATCTCTATAGCAAGGATAATCATGAGACCCGCACTTGTTTATACCCTTCTTGGGTCCGCAAGTATTATCTCGGCAGTGGATTACGCGCCAGGCCAAGATACCTGGTGTATGTCATACCTTTCCACTTACCTTGTCCCGATCTCAAACCAGGCCAATTCGCCGGCATTTACAAGGCCTCCCAAAGAGCCCGGGAGACAGCCTCTCGCTCCGTCTCTGAAGCCAACATTTGCTGCAAACATTTCGACTCAGCGGACCCAGGCAAGCTTCAGTACGAGACCCCTTTAGGCAATTCTTTCGGAATGAAGTAGTAATAGAACGTTAGATACGGAATTTTCAACCTCGATCGTTTTTCCAGAGTCCTCGGGAGCGGCTGAATTGTCTTCAGATGTTCCTGGGTTGTCGACCCTGGATACAGAACCCACTGTCGCACAATCAGGTTCTGTAACGCAGTCGCTTAACCCGATAACTGAGCCTGTGATTGATGAAGTCGTCACCTCTTCATTGTCAACAGAGATTGGCTCTATCATCAGTACAGATGCCATCCCAACCTCAAGTGGGTTTATCGAGCCGGCCGGACGATCCGTCATATTCCAAGTCTCTGTTGTCGACAACCAAAAACGCAGCACGAACAAGCGACAAGTCGTTGGGGGGTTTGTTGGGAATGACAACCCTCAAAGCTGTACATTCGCTGCAACCTTCAACCTTGCCGAAGGTCAGTTGTTTGAAGGCGTTACACCTATTCACTACTCAGGGGAGAACTACAAGGAGCTATCAGGTCTTGATTTCCCATCCAGTGGGTCCATCGCAAAGACATTTGAAGATACCGGTCGGCTTGTGTTTAGGAACTCAGATTTGCCAAATGGTAGGGCGGGTTTCTGTCAGACCCCTGATGGTATAGTCTATGTGACTTTTACCAATGGACCTGTTGAGTGCATATCTGTTGAACTTGTTGTATATGACGGTAGGATCGCCATTCCTCTATTACTTACATATGCTGATTAGCTTCCAGTTACACAATGTCAAGATGGCCGGCTCATTGGCGATAGCGACGAGACTGCGACACCCTCCGAGACCATCCCCCAAGACACAGCCACAGCTACGGAGACTGATCCCACGGTTACCTCAGGCATCGAGGATGCTACCACCGTACAAGTCTCATACAGCTCCAGCGATTTCATAACCCAGTCTGAATTGATTGATACCTCCTATACATCTGATCTCGGGGCATCCGACATGATGTCTTTGGAAACTACCCTTACGGATACTACGACTCCGGACACTATCATCACGGATACTACCAGGAGGGATACAGCTATCATGGATACTACGCCATTAACTACAAGCACCATTGGCGTGGATGTTACAACTGGAGTTACCACCGTTATTACTACCACGGCTGCTAGTACTACGACTGCAGAGGCCTCAGCCACGACCTCAGGCGCCCTAAACCCCGCCTGCAGCAATACCGACAACCCATACATGGCTTCTAATGGCGTTACCTTCACGCTCTCTTGCAACACCTTGAACAGCGCTATATTGCTTAAAGACCCCTACTTGAGTGACTTCATTCCATGCTTGCAGGCCTGCTCGGAGGATGAAGCATTTGTGGGAGTGCATTTCTTCAAAGGAAGCACTTCTTTCGATTCCTCCTGTTACTTGTTATCGTACTTCTACGACGAACCTGTAGAGGATGATGACCGTTTTGATGTTGCTTTCAAAGATCCTGTCATCGCCGTTACAACTACCACGGCTACATATACATATACCGACACTGCGGATACCACCACTGCAGATACCATCACCGCAGATGTTCCTGCTGGCGGTACCACCGCCTCAGCCGTCCCTACAGAGACCTCCGGTCCTTTAACCTGCGAAGATCTCAGCAGTCCCCTGCAAGTCGGCGATGACACTTATGAGATTTTCTGCAATGAATTTAGGTTTGTCGCAGATTCTCCAGAAATTGTAGCCGCCAGCTTCCTTGACTGCATCCAGGCCTGTAGTCAGAATAACGACTGTATCGGAGTTGATTATACTGACTCTACTCGGAGATGCTACTTGGCCTTTGACTTTGCAAGCGAAAACTTTATGCAGGATGGATTCCATCTTGCAATTAGACAGGGGGCGTAAGACATCAACCAGGAGATATATCTGTTATCTATACACTACTTTGATATTGATGCAAGTCGGGACAAGTCTCAAATGAGGTCTGATAGCCTAACTACACCGCCTACGTTCGGCCATGAGTTTGTCACTCTCAAGACATATGAATAATATGCATACTGCTGGTACTTTAACATTAGCCAGATTCGCACGGACAAACGTTGTGGGACTGTTGACTCCTCACCATTTCTGTATGTGATCTCGCTGATCCAGCATCGTTGCCACCTCTATGGCTTGTCTCATATTGTACTTGTAGCCAAGTGTCATAAGGCGGTCTTTGATATAGTGCCTAGCTGAGGGCGGGCATACGTCGAGATTTACGATGCTTGTCAAAGGCCAAATGAGGTACCGCGCCTCTATGCTGTTTTGGGGTTCCAGTAGGTCTAGATAGTAGGGAACGCTGGCTAGTATATCTCCCACCAGCTCTGCGCTCTCGGCGAGTACTTTCTCCATCGTGAACTCTCCCGCTTTGAGGGGGGTTCCGTCTATATCAGGATATTGACTGGAACTTTCTATTGCTGAGACGCGATTCAAGGTAGAAAACATCGACTGCAGCAGACTTAGGTTTATCAGCCTCGCCACGTTGTGTAGGCGAGCTATCTGTTGATCTTGGTACCGATGCATCACGCCTTCAAAAGTATGGAGGTTGTGAGCCTTTTGGTGCCTGTCACTGCCATCCATGATGTGAACGACTTCAAACGGTGCCATTTCATGAAGGTCTTGGCGAAAGACTTTCACCTGGTCATGTAAGTCAATGGTGTCCCTAAGTACTTCCTTGGCTGTCATATTCCTCGTGTTCGGGAACATCATAGCCATGCGCCAAAGGAGAGACATTATACTTTTGCTGATAGAGTCAAGCCCTGGTAATGAAGATGTGGCATACTCGCAAAGTCGATCAAGTTCAGGAGATACTGAGGTTTGATGAATGATGGAATCGATCAGCACATTCACCCCGGCATGATGGAATAATAAACGTCCGAAATGGCTTTGGAATTGTTTCTTGCCTCTCAACAAGAGAAGCTGAGCAGATCCCCGAATATGAGCAGTCCAGTTTTCGGGATCGCCGCCATTACCGAAACAGAGGGCCTCAAAGGCTGACAGCAGAAGTACGCATAGTAGAGTGCTATCGAGAACAGCCGTTTCTGGCTGGCTGAGTAGCCGGTTCGTTTGGACCAGTGATCTGGCATAGTATTGCCGAGCCATACCCAACAAGCTGTTATCTCTGTGTTGTAATGCCATTGACCCCAATGCTGACGCACATAGGGCTTGTGTGATCGTGTCATCTTTTACCAAGGAAGACGAAAACTCGGGGAGATATGCGAACGTTCCTGAGCGTGAAAAGATGGAGAAGAAATATCCTAACGCGGTGGCTTCAAGGGGAAATGGAACGTTTGCCGGGACGGGATTAACGACATCGTGTATTGGACGTAGCCCTTCGGGGCGGTTTTCGAGAACCTGATTGCGTCGGTGTTTTTCATTCACCTTGAGTGTCTCGTCCTTGATCTTGAGTACTCGAAGGCTCCGATATTCACAGCTAGCAATGCCCATACGTTTACATGTAGAGCATCGAGGTTTCTTCTGGTCGCACTAGTTCACAAATAATTAGCATTTATTTCTTCATACCGAATATATATTCCGCCACTTTATGTGTGGCTATGGCATATAGGTACCTTTCTCCTCTTGAGACGACATGGCTCACAGGCTTGTGAGGGCTTCCCTGCGAAGCCCATTTTAGTCCTATGACCTGATTTGTTGAGACTGACTCGATCGACAGCTTAAACGAAAAACAGTCTGATCCAGGAACAGTATTCTGAGAGCAGTGGTACTGCTCGTGGCTGTGTAATCTTTGCCAGTCACCAAGGAATACGTATGAATTTATGTGAAAGAGGCATGCTGTTTCGACGATATGGGGGCGCTTTTGTACCTGATGATGTCACTAGACTCTACAGAGCCTAGCGTCGAAATGACATACCATGATAGGTTTAGCTCGTGCGTCAGTCTCGTCGATCAATTGGTGGCTGTACCTATATTGCAGGATTTCTTAGTGCTTACCGTACTGTTGTAACAGTAGCACCCATTGTACCCGGACTTTTTGAAATTACTATGATCCACTGAGCATTCGCATTCGCATGCGAAAAAAGAATAAGTTGAGATGATCTCATGGCAAGTAAAACCGACCTATCACGATAGACCTAGTACCATTGAAGGATTGTTCATAGACCTGGAGGATCGTTCTCCATGTCAATTATATCTGTACGCTGAGCCTCGCCAGAGGGAAGTCCAATATGTTATATAAGACAAGAACATCTCGACTTGTCATTCTTTACCTGCTCGTTAGCCTTCGTCTCTAATTTACAAAGACTTCACTCGCCACCTTCAATATGAAAACTTCCCTCAAAACCACCGCCTTGCTAATTGCAAGCTACACTCTAGTAAGTCAAGGTTCCTGACAACTACTACCATTGTGCTAACTACCATGTTGCAGACTCCAGCACTTGCAATCCCTACTACGGCTTCCTTCAGACGCGACGTGCACAACGTCACAACCAACGCGACCATGGCTCCGATATTGGGCGACGACTCGTTCAACTTCAACATTTTGGCTTACATGTCAGGCGCTCCATACCAAGGCGCTGATATTGGCGAAGTTCTTGTTGCCGCCAACAATATCAAGGAAGGAGATTTTGAAAGTTTTTATGAACAGTTCAACGCCCTGGCTACTCGCGTGCACGACCAGGCTGTCGCAATTGACGCCAAAAAGCATCCCGTCTCTGCTAGAAATGCATTTTTCCGAGCAGCCACTTATTATCGCGCCGCCGATGTGTATCTTCATGGTAACTGGAGTGACCCGCGAATTATGGAATTGTGGCAAAAACAAGCTACAGATTTCAACAAAGCTATTCAGCTCCTGCCGCAGCCCGGAGAACGAATTGAAATTCATGCGGACAATTTTACTATTCCAGCTATCTTCTTCAAAACCAACTGGCCCGGAAGACGCCCTACAGTTATTCTGGGGCAAGGTTACGATGGAGCCATGGAAGACTTGTACCATGTTATGGGCCAAGCTCTTCTTGAGCGTGGCATGAACGCTATCGTGTACGAGGGTCCCGGTCAGCCAACGGTCCGCCGGTACCAAGATCTCGGATTCATGCCCGAATGGGAAAGGGTTGTAACTCCCGTCGTGGACTACATTCTCACTCGCGATGACGTGGAAGCCGACAAGATTGCATTGATGGGTTATTCATTCGGTGGCTTCCTAGCCCCTCGAGCTGCAGCATTTGAGCACCGACTTGCAGCCGTTATCGCCATCGATGGTGTTTATGACTTCGGGGAAGCTATCCTCCAACAGTTCGGCCCGGATGCTGCCAAGGCTGTTCGGGCTGGGAAGAAGGAGTACGTCGATGGTCTTGGTAAGCAGCTCCAGGCGAACCCGGATTCTCCCACAACCTTGAAATGGGGTGTCAACCAAGGCGAATGGACTTTCAAGACTCAATCAGCCTATGACTTCGTCAAAACGGCCCAGCAGTACACACTTAAGGGACTTACTCAGAAGATTAAAGCTCCTGTATTTGTCGGTGAAGCCAAAAGCGATGTCTTTTTCGAGGGACAGGCTGCGAAGCTGGCCAAGGAACTCGGAGAGCTTGCCACGTACCATGTATTTGAGGATGTTCTGGGCGCTGGTGAACATTGCCAGATTGGGGCTTCAGTGCTGATGAATCAGGTCTCTTTGGATTGGCTGGAGGATGTATTTTGCAACTAAGAGAAATCGAGATGCGAACAATCAGACATTTGGGGTATGATAGTGACACATCTGGTGATAAGATACCCGGCAATACATAGTTAATAAAACAAGCTCCCGGTCGTCATCTTCTTGTTAATAATGCTAGTGGACAATCTCTGGACATTCGCAACTGACCGATAAGTCACAATCAGTTATCGAAAACTAGCCGTTTCCTTATCACACCACTCCCAGAACGCCGTCGCAACACCCGAACCCTCTTCCTTCTTGTTCTGAAGGGATTCCACAACATCCCTTCCCAAGCCCTGCGTATCGATTCTTCCCCAAGGGATAATGTACCAACCGTTGTGCTCAGAGGTGATTTCAGAGGACCAACCGGCATAAAGCTCAGTGTAGGCTCCATAGATCGGCGGGTGTAACATCGCGCTTATCATTATCTTTCCAATAGATGACATGTGACGCTGTAGCTCTGTTTGCAAATTGCCTGGATTGAATGAGACGCTCATAATGCCATCCTTGCCGTATCGTGTGGAAAATTCCGAGGCAAGAATTATGATTCCGTATTTCGATTGGCCATAGTCAATGGTTGGTGAGTCGTGTACTTTCGGGCTACCTTCTGCATCAAACTGTACACCATCCTTAAGGCCGTTCGTAATACCAGCTAGAGAGGCGGCCCAGGTGACCCTAACAGAGCCAGGTGACGCTACAGAAACGGTGCTGCGCAGTATAGGCAGAAGAAGCTCAGTGAAAAGGAAGGGCCCTAGACAGTTGGTGCCCATCTGCAACTCATGACCTTGACGATCCTTACTCCCAACGGGAGGCCACATTACACCCGCATTGTTTGTCAACACATCAAGCCGTGTCTCCTTGGCTTCAAAAGTCTGAACAGCCTTCTTGATGGAGGACAGGTCCGAGAGGTCGACAGCTAGAAATTCCAGCCGCCCCTTGGAACTAGGATACCGGTCCTTGATATCCGAGATAGATTTGAGCGCCTTGCTTTCGCTGCGACCGGCAACGTAGATGGTGGCGTTCTTCTGATATAGGATTTTGACCAATTCTTGGCCACAGCCCGCGTAGCCGCCAGTAACGATGTGGACTTTGCCGGCCTGGTCGACGAGATTATTTTCAGTCAGAGTGGGTGAGGGTATACGAAAGGATTGTTTTATGATGGCGCCGAATTTACTCATTATGAGTTAGTTTAGATTCCAGATAGATAGGTGGTTCACTTGTTGAAAGCGTTAAAGGGAATAAGGGAAGTAAGTCTCTAGAGCGAATATGAGCTGTAAAGTCTAACAATCAAAGGCGAGATTACCTTCAAGGAGTTGGCTTTATAGTCAGCTTTATCTGTAATTTAAATTTAAGTTTAATGATATCTGACATGATGTCAGTTGACTTACAACACCGCAACTGCGCAACTCCGCAATTCCGAACTCGATCACTCCGGACTTTATAACTCCGGATTTTATAACGCCGCGACTCTATAACTCGCAACTCTATAACTGCATGGTTCTACTACCTTGCAGTCCTAATGTACTGCATTTAAGTAATTTTGCAATTTATTTTTAAATATATAAACAATAAAAGCTTATCTTGGTCTCTCACTTGTTTCTGCGGGTAGCAACTAACGGTTATTGTATGATGCATAGTGCGCATAAAAACATGCTATGACACAGATAGCTATGACCTGAGACGGATCAGAGACCATGACGTGGTCATAAACGTTCCTGGCAGTGTCGAGGGTGGGCTCCTCCATGCTGCGGAGATCACATCCCACATGAATGTTAGGTTCATCTTGCTTGTCGCCATTGGTGAAGGCGCGCCCGTGCTTCGTAAAGACCATATTCGCCTGGGAGATGTGGTCTTAGGGGACTATTTCATCTCTTACATCAAGGGTAGAAGGTTAGAAGGGGAAGATGCCTTCGAGATCCAGCCCAGTAGACTGGAATGACCCAGACAGTTTACAAAGACTGTAAAATTACAATATACATTAAGGAACAAGCACTTGGATCATATACTTGAAGAAATCGCAAACAAGGGTGACAGCAACAGAGCGGCCTACCGTCAGCCGGCTGAGGATCGCGTATTGAAGAGCACTGTCCCAACCCGAGACTCTCAGCTTTTTGCCAAACACACTATCGAATGGGCGGATACTCTACAAAGCACAGGATGAATTGGATCACAAAACTCTGAGTCCTTTGCTAGGAACACCATCGAAACGGTTTAGTGGATTCCAGCTTCTAGCTATCGATAGCCCTCATCCTATATCTCCACGCCCTCCCAAGCCAGCACCCAGTCCAAAGCCTAGACATCTTCAGAGTCCTCCACCTGGCAAAAACACCAGACCACCACCTGCATTTCCTTTTTCCTTTGTTCTTCCCTTCTGGCTTTCCTTCCTTTCTTCCTTACAACCTCACTTTTTTTTTGGCCGTCCTTCGGCCTATTCCTCGCTTCACAGTCGTCTTGATTTGAACTGTACGACTTGCAAACGTGCCTTCAAAAGCCTCGAATAGACACCCTCGCCATCATGTCAAACACTATCAAGCTGGCCGTTGCCGCTGCGTTGGCACATGTCCCGTTCATCCCTCACGTCGGGTTTATTGGCCAAAAGGCCGGCGAACGGCCATGCTATCACTGTGTCGTGTCCCTGCACCAGGATGCTCGCGGTTTGTGCGTCGCCGAAGAAGGCTCGATGAGCCGTTGTCTTGTCTGTGCTGATGCTAACGAACCGTGCTGTGCTGTGCGTCCCCTCTATCCCCCCCTCTCTGCCCCTACCTCATCGAACGCTCGCTGGCATTTCCAGATCCCCGACGAGCTTCTGGGAGCTGCCCAGAGGATTTGGAACTGCTATCTTGCCCATGCCCTTCACGACAACAAGTGGACGGGATTGCAGCGTTGGCGTATCGACAAGTTATTCGGCGAGTGTACTTCTGCCTTCCGGTCGACCTACGACATCCTGCTCAACCCCGACCGCCCCATGACCTACGATCACGAAGGCATTGACCTGGTCAACCGTGTCCGGGACCCTGCTGAGCAACGTGAGAGCATGAACATGCTTGTCCGTGCTGTCGTAAGTCCCCCTCTCCCCTCCGCGAACGCTTGTCGCTAACACGACTCTCAATCCTAGTATCATGAAGAGCCCCACTACAGTAGTGCTGATATCGGTCCTGAAGTGGCCGCCCTCTTCCCTGCTTTTTTCGCCGACTGTGCCAAGATCGATAGCCTGCGCAACCAGCTTCAGCTGATTGACACGTGCCGTGACACTCCTGCCTCAGGCGAGCAGCCGACAAGCAACCGCGACGAATTCCGCATGATGCTCAACGACGACCTTGTGGAACTCATCAAGGATGCCTTAGACGCCAATACTTCTGCGCCTCAGGTCATCGACCGCACGCCTGCCTAAGCCACGTCGACTTGCATTGTAGGGGCCGCACGATGTCAGAGGAATTGTCCGCCGTGCATAAGAGACGACATTGTTTAGTCTTCTTATACTCGTTTAGATGACCTTTGGACTACTTTATCTTTTTAGCTTGCGCTTGAGAGGACATTTCTTCTGTTGCCCACCTAGGGGGGATCCGAGCAAGAATCCAGATGAGGATACGAGTTGCGAACGGTCGTCATAATTTGTGTTTATTTTGGTAGTTTCTCGTCTATAGAATATGTAGACGCAAATACCTGAATTCAACCTCATGTCTCAATTCGTCGCACCCTCTTCTGATCTCCCGTCGACCCCAAGGACACTCGTTTCTTCGAGCTTCTGTCTCCAATCAAAGCCCAGATCCGAAGGTCAGGAGGCAAGAAGCTTCCATAATAAGGCTCCCTTCTCAGGAATTTCATTACATAAGAAAAGGGAATTGAGTCAGTACCACAGTAAACAGTGATTGCTTTTCCAAAAGCGACTTCGTGCATTAGATCATCTCGTTCGAACCAAGACCGTCTCAAAAACCTGATGATGGCTGGCTTTTCATACTCGTAAGGCATTGTATGGATAGAAGTACCTTCGTCGGACATGACGTCGTCCAAATCTCTGTCATCGGCGCGAAGGATTCTTGTCATAGCTTGTATCGCAAGCGTGGTTTCGTTGTTCTCAACTCCCACCCAAGCTATTAAAGAGTTCGCGCGTTGATAGATCTGGCCGATGAGAGAGCTATGACTTTCCCGTTCGTTGACGTTCCCTTGATCGATACAGATTGCATCAATCCACATTGGTTTCCCAACACGAACGACCTCGGGCATCGAAACAAGGTCTCTTTCTTCGGGTGTCTTTTGCATCTTATATGCAATCTCCTCAAGGCTATTCCAATCTCCTTGCTTAGTATAGTCAAGGTAATCAAAAGGCGTTTTGCCTTTATCATCCACCACCTTCATACTGGCTCCGTAGTCAAGTAGAAGGCTCATGATTGCGAAGTGGCCGTTCTGTGCCGCGTGGTGAATAGCTGTCTTGCCAAAGCAGTCTTGGGCATGGACACAGGCGCCTTGTCTCAGCAACAGTTGAACCTTTGGTCGATGATTATTTTCCGCCGCAGTGATTAACTTGGTCTCGAGGAAAGTCTCATCGCGCTTCTCAACAGGGTTGTTGACCTTTTGAGACATCTTCAAAGCTTCGTAGATGTTTCTGGTCACAAACATCATTTTTCCGTTGACGGTGATAGGATAACGATGCATTGGTCCGTATTCATCAATGTCGCCTGGATCACCGCTATCTGGGTTTCCATGGATTGAGGAGATGAGATCATAACTGGGTGCTGTATTGATGTCTACTGTCTCTAGGAGGCATTCGATGAGTTGTTCGCCAAATATTGAAGGAGGTGAAAGTTGGCGAGGTCTTTTGATAAATGACAGTAGACGAATTGAAGAAGGCGAGGGCAGGTGTTCATATGGGAAGTTAGGAAAGTCAATTGAAGGGGGCATTGTAATTGAAGCCATGATGTTCGAATCTGATTGTTTTCATTTTGCAATAATGGTTGACTCTTTTGCTGCTTCTTATAATCTGATGCCGTGAATCCTTCGACGAAGACATGCATATTTAGTCCAGGCGGAAGGGATTCTGCCTAACTCAGCCCCTGCAAGTGGATGCATTCGGACTCAGATCCGTCGGACTTGACTCGGATGCCTCCCCAACCACCTCAATACCGTCACAGCAGTACGAATAACTGAAGTTCATTTACTTTCTTGGTATGTTTGAAACGCTTCGAAAATGATCCTAAAGCCTGAAATAAAATGTTTGATTCAGAGCATCGTCTTTCTCGCCTTGTCCCTGCCAGGTTGAGTGGACTTGAGTTTAGACTAACATTCAAGTGAATCCTACTCTCTGCTGCTATGAAAAAATTTCCATGGCGGATCTCAGTCTTCCTTATTCTTCGTCCAGACTAATGTATTTATGGTGTTGACTGTACTTGAATTCGAGTGAATGTGATGTCATTGGTGAATACTGGGGAGTGCACGTGCTTTATCGATAGACTCTTATCGATAGAAGCACCGGAGCGGATCAATTACACCCGAGCGCATCACACTTTTTTCGTGGTGTATTGGCAGCCGAAAAAAAGATGGGCACCCATTGTATACACAGATGAGCAATTAGAATATGGTCCAGGGGTATGACTGGACTGAGTCAATAGGACAATGGACATTGTTTTTAGAGATTAGAAAGAAGAATGTTATTTGATTGCAAACTCCTTGGTTATTTGGTCTACAATGGAATCCAAGTAGACGATGGTACGACGACTTAAATTTACCCTGTAGACATTGGAGTGGGAGAGTTGCCCGACAGGTACGGCTCTATGGGTCAACCTTAATCCGTCACGGTTAGTGCCTCAGGAACCACGAGGTTTGAAGCTTGTGTGAAAACGCCAATTCCGCGGTGGAGCTCAAGTCCTCGCCAATTGATAAAATGATTCCTCACTAATAATTCTCCATTTAAGTTGCGGAGAGCCTTAGTGATGTCTCACGTTCTGGATTCAATCTCAGTGTCGCAAATCCAGAACGGGGCCATCGTTCGGCAAACTGTGGGCTGATCATTCCAGCGTACCGGAGCAATGGTCCTGTACTAGCAAGATTAGCTTCTTGTTCGACCTCACAATTGGGCTGAGATAATAATTCTCAAGGAAGAACAGCGCTGTGTTATTATGCTGTGTTATCTTTCGCACCTTACGGGGTCCCTTGTGTGCCTCAATTGAATTGATTATATCTAGGTCATTTACGTGACTGTTGCTAACAACCTGGATCTCAGATTCCCTCGTTAACTGCATATTTGATGGAACGCGGCGATGTATTCGGTCTATTATAAGGTTGTTGAGGATTGAGGCGCCATGAGGCTTCTTATGTGGTGTTTTGAAAACTAAGATTGAAAGGTTATTGTGTTATCGATAGGCTCTACTTTAGGGTAGTTGAGAGTACCGTACGGTTAAAACATTAAAAATGAAGAACAGTCGCAGTGAGTATGAAAATGAGAGGAAGACAATCGCTGCTTCAATTGACAATGGTGAGGTTCTTACCCCAGGACAAGAAGTAGAATTTGGCAAAAGCCAAGCTTTCCCAGGGTAACGTCACAGACGGTCGGTCCGGATAAACGTGGAGAGCACGGGCACAGCCGAGACCCCTGGAAAAAATGCCGACCATCCGATCTAAACGACCCGTGGCGTCACTAAAAGGAACGTGGTATCGCGCTCACTCCAAGAATAACCATAGTGTTTGACGCATTCGGTATCGTCTTTCGATAATTTATTTTGCTATGGAATGTTACGAGGTCAAAAGAACCCTTCTAGCTAAATTGTGACTTTAGCTGACAGGTGAAGTCATCTGCAAGGGGACAAGGGTCTTGGCTATAAATAACTACTGGCTGGCTTATGGTTATACGAGATGTAGCTAGGCCATTTAGGGATGAATCAGACAACGGAGGTTACCACGTGAATGCTTGAGCTGTGCTTTAGCGTACTTTGGCAGGTACCGCCTTTCAGCCATGGGCCCTTCGAGATTTTGCTCGGTCGTTGAGACATGGGCTGAGCTGCGTCAAAGTCTCGTATAGTGTGAGCGATCATATCGTATAAACCAAGACATGTCTAAGGAAAAATCTATATAAGGCTTGATGGGAGACTGTCAATTCTATTCTCTATCAGCTACAACTCAGTCACTCGCTACTACTACTACCACTTTCACAACCTCTTACACTTTCAAGTTTGTCTACCCCATCCAGACTTATATACAATATACTAACTCTTCTAGAACTTCACCAAACCGCAATCATGCAGTTCTCTCTCGCCTTCCTCGCCGCGGTCCTCTCAGCCACCAGCGTCACCGCCGCCCCCGCCGCCGGCACCGTCAACATGATGGCCGCTTCCCCCCAGTGGACCATCGAGAACATGCAGCGCAGCTGCGCCAAGGACGACAGCTCCTGCACTTGGAACTTCAAGGTCAACACCCACCAGGGCGCTGCCACCGCCTGCAAGTTCGTCGTCAAGGGCAGCAAGGCCTCCCAGCGCAACGGCGGCCCCGTCAAGTGCGGTGATTACACTGTTACCTCTGGCTGGAGTGGCCAGTTTGGTCCCGGAAACGGATTCACTACTTTCTCGGTTGTCTCTTCTAAGAGACAGATTGTTTGGCCTGCTTATACTGATAAGCAGGTTCAGGGTGGAAAGGTTGTTAAGCCTAACCAGTCTTACACTCCTGCCAACCTTCCCAAGTAAGCGAAGGATGTGATGGCGTCGGTGTCGGATATGTAGATCAGTTTCAGAAGGGTTCTTAATACATAATGTTCAATTCATTCTTCATAAAGGTCTACCTCTCGCCCAATGACGAAAACGTATTCATGTTTTAGCTTTGAGAAATACCATCTTATAAAAACCTTGTGCAGCTGCGCCTACTGTGCGCCCAGGAACATGACCGTCAAGGTGCTCAACAAAGTTCAACATCTGAACCATTAGGATTCTGAAGAATAGATAAGATGGTCATTCACACTAAACCAACGTGATAAATCTCTCTTCAAGGCACAATATGTTTGATTGCTTCATCACCCAGTGTCTCTTCATTCATCCTGGAGTGAACAAAGGAAAACAAACATCGAGGTGACCCATTACTTAACCATAACTTCTTAATTTATCGTGTGACGCAAACTCTGCATATCCCATCCCCAAATACCGAATCAGACCCAACCCGAACCTCTTCGTCTTCTATTAATTCTACGACTCCTATCCAAAACCTGCAGCAACCAACGCATTTCGTACCTACCAAATTCAGGATGCCCGTCCAGACCCGCTCAGCAAAACGCACGCCTCGTCCCAAACTATCCTTGGATATCCAGCTATGTGTGCTGGAATGGATGATCGCTTTGGGTAAGGCTGACAGCAGCGTGGACGTGTCCCCTTGCGCCGCAGTTTGCAAAGCCTGGCAGGTCATCATCGAACGAGAGCTATTCCGCCACCTGACCCTCACTCTTAAGGACCTGGAGCTATTCAGCAAGTATTGCCACGGACGAAAACATTATGTGAAGCACATCTTGTTGGAAATCTGGCTCTGTAATGAGCTGGGTGGCAGCGAGCTGAATCAAGTCTGCTTCACAGAGGCAACAGAGACATTGTTCCTAGAACTATCGACCTGGGGAGGCCACGGCGTCACATTGGAATTTGGTGTCATCCCCCCGTGTGAATCACCTGACCGGATCTTCTATCCTGGACGCTCTAGACGCTTTCACATTCATTATGGGCCTGCGCCAAGGAAGCGATCACTTAGTGGGCACTTGCGAGATCTGGATAAGCTAAAAGAATTTCATCGTCAAGACGATCACGGATTGCTAATCATCCGATCAGAGACTTGGATGGCACGTGTCTTACCCATCCTGGGCTACCGACACCTTACGTTTCACGATGACTCGGATGTGGGGACGTCACTTCTTGCCAGAGTGACTTACGTTTCTAAACTCCTGATCCGCCGACGATACATGCCAATCATCAGTCCGAAATCCCTCTCTACCATTATCCAGTCTTTGCCGTCCCTGGAATCGATCCAGCTTGAGCGATAGTGCTTTGGTCACCGGCCTTACGATGATGAATGGGATTCAGGTATGTGATCCTTTCCTCCCTCGAGCCTTTCATATGCTGACCCACTTTAGCCCTGGATCAAACGAATCTTGCTCTGCCCGAGTCGCTGAACGAGTTCACATACTATGAAGAGTGCAAAGCCAATTACCACCAGCGCGACGGCGAAAACCCGCAGCGACGCAACTCCACATTCAACAAGGCCTTGATCAAAGTGGCGGACCGCATCGAACACATCGCCATCTCGTTCAACGCGAGTAGCCTCTTGAATCCAAATGCCAACTTCGAGTTCAAGGCATTAAAAACACTCGCTATAACATCAGATAATTTGATACATGCCATGGACGGGTTGATAGATCTACCTCTATTATTGAATGCAGCGACTGCCGCCAAGAGAATGCCGGAACTTGAGGTTTTCGAAATTTGGTTCCACAAGACCGGAAGGGCTGGTATATTCACATATCAGAGACTAGGGCAGTATAGTAGCTGCATAACCTGGAAGGAGAGTTGGGGGCCTCAAAAGATATCAGAACGTGTCCAAAAGGCGTGGGAGCAGGTTGTCGACGAAGAGAATGGGACATTTGAGGTGAAGTATAAGCTACTGATGTTGGGGGAGACTCTGGGGGAGACAGGCAGTCTGGGTAAGATGCAGTCGCATCTTCTGTTGGGGAATCGGATTCTCCATGGCATAACTTGGACGCAGGTTTAGATTCGTCTTCTTATGTTTTGATGAGATGCTTTGACTTAGAGGGCGGTTCATCAAACCTGCCTGGTGATGAGAGCTTGTCATAGAATTAAGAGAGTTTGTTTTTCCGAATTGTCGGTCTACCTAGGTTTTGATGATACCAGATCTGTCACCCATATGTACAAAGGCGAACTTAATAGAATCATCGACCATGATGCCACAAATAGTTCCAGAATGTGCTTTTTACTGTGTAAACCAGATGAATCTCCGGAAGATCGAGGAAATTAGTGAAACCAGAAATGGACCCTGCACTCTACAGAACAAATTTGAGAGCAACCGCCAGGAGAGATGAGACCATTCCCACACCAGTCAGCATACCAAACGAAGGGGGACAGAAACTACAAGCAATTAGTATTGTACGTTCATGCGTTGCCAAATGTGACTTACTCGTCGCCACTGACTCTCAAGAATCCAATCCAGAATAGACACTGCGCTAGAAAGATCAAGGGAAATCCCAAGGTTAAAAGAACGTAGAGTTTCAAATGGGGGGTTCTGAGATCCTCATGCCGACTCGATCCAGGTCTCATGGGCACGGTACCGTAGTGATACTCATTGGGTGAAGCGTTCCAGTGCTGGTCGCGCAACAGAGGATCACCAACACGTGCATCCCTAAAGTAATTCGCATAATTGCCAACGCCGTAGCTTGAAAGATAGCCATCTGGACCATCGGCCGCAACATTGGAGGAGAGCATGGTGCGCACGATTCGAATGCTTGGTACAGACATGAAAGCGATAACCACAAGCCACATCAAGGCCCCAATATACATCAACCAAGCGGAGTGTCCGATTTCCGTGCTTGGTAGAACGCCGAAATAGAAGCCGTGTCGAAGACCATAGTTGACAGTCATGGTCATATAGTATAGATTCGGGGCCTGTAGAAGGACCTCCGCATACAACGCAGAAGATGCCGCCGTAAGGTCTTTGAACTCGGACCGATGGATGCCGGTTGGCGCGATAACAAGCCAGCCCAAGCGAGGTAGCGAACAAAAAAGAAGAATTAGCTGGACCTTGGGAACGTGGCTATAACCGGGGGAACTGTGGATGATTTCGACCATTAGCCGGTAGCCGACCAACTGGACGCTGGCAAGTACGAGTGCTCTCAAGATCCAGACCGAGCAGGTTGGAGGCGGTGCTAGAGTAGTGGAGTGTCGGGACCATCTTTCACCAAAGTATACAGCCAGACCAGTCGCCAGTTTGATAAGGGCAAGACTGCCCAGAATCATATGGTAGGATGGACACGTGGCGACATCCGAATTATCCGGTCTGAGGCTCCATCGCCATGGAATCATGTCGCGTGGTCGGGGCTCGAGCAATTGGAGCCAATCCTCAGGTAGACCATGCCAGCCTCGTTCGTCGCCACAGAGGTCCCACAACATATTAACGTATTGCTTCCTCGACTCAAAGCTCTGGCAGGCACCTTGACACAGATCGTAATCAATCTTACTGCACATGCACTTTCTGTCTATGGTAGGTACCAACTGACAGAAACCTTCCGAGTCGGTATCGCAAACATCGGTTGTGCACTCCTGCGAAGACGCCGTGACGTTCTCTGGCATATTTGGGATGTCCGTGAATCTCTCCCACCTTTCCATCGAGATATAGTTGAGGCCGGGAATCATGAGCGACTTGTCCCAGTTCCTGGGTAACGCAGAGGGTCCACAGATAGCATGTATCCACAATCGCTCTTTTGTCAACTCGAGCTCATCCGAGCAGGGCTCGGGCTGTTGCTGCTGGTCTGAAAATCGATGACAAAAGCACTCGATGTCGAAATATTCTCCGTCAGGAATATACCCATGAGTAAGATCATATCCAGCGGTGTCGTAGCTCAGCGCTGTCATGGACTTCGATCTCAGGCTGTACTCCCAAGGCCGGGCAGCGTTCCCGACAGAAATTGTCGTACTGGTAAAGCCACAAGACGCCATAGTGAGATCAAATTCCTCTACGAGAGAGTCTGGCTTTCTCATACAGTACGGCGCCTTGTCAGCAACATCGACAGCCCTGTAACCCCGTGGCAAGCTTTTTGGTGACAGATTCTGAAGTCCGTTGGTATCACCGATGGCAACAATCCAACTTCGGCCCGCGACTTCCTGTATCCAGTGCATGAGCTGGACCTTGGCGAGAACTGATCGGCTGCAGTAGTCGTTATAGCGTTCGAGAAAGTATGGATGGAACTCGTCGCGCAGGCAGCTGAGTTCGGTGAGCCATTGATGGTGCGTGCAGAAAATGAAATGGTTGGTGCATCGAAGTTTGGTACAGGTGGTCATCGCACTCAGCCAGGCATCCTCGTTTTGCTGGAAAATACACTGCGGCATAGGTGGGAGATCTTCTGGATTCACCCATCCTCCGCGGTTCTTCTGAATGCTCAGGTCTTCTCCATCGTAGAGTTGAATGTCGTCGGATCCGCTAGCATCGTGGGTCGAGTCTGTGACAAGGTTAGTGCTCGGGTATCGTGGATCAGTGGAGCAGTGGCGTACCTGTCAGCGCTGCCACAGACACTACAAAAAGCAGGAGGGCGCGAAATATACTTTGCGGCTTCATCTTTGAGGCGGCGCCACGCCCGTTCGTGAAAGGGATGCGATTGGAGTAACGAATACGGAAATCGTAGAAAACAGAAAGAACGATAAAGTTTGGTGTGTTGATTTGCAGAGCGCTCGAGGAATGACTGCCTGGAGTGCCTGGGCGGTTACCTCATGACAGGAAAAGCGGGGATGGGTCTTGGGGATGGCCACCGCCCGCCAATCAGCTTTTCCGGAGGCCACCAACGGTCTGCTGAATATCACGGTAGGCATTCTTCCCGGCCCGAGATTATCCGTCACAATTGTCATTACACGTCTTCTAGATTTCAGGTATTGATTGTGTTTGTTCTGTTGTTCCTTTTTATCTCTGTATCTAACCAATACTGTTTTCTAGATCAGATCCATTCAACCCTTCTTCACTCCATCGAAGCTCTTTTGCCAATCCTTACAGAACGCACTCATATCACGTCGTACAACTGGTAAACCAAGAGCCACCATCTCATGATTCTGCTTCTCTAGAGACCTTTCCATCATGTCAGGTCCATTGGGGATATTTGTTAAGTTCCCGGCCGTCAGAGGCTTTGAGCTGGAGAAAAGTTAGAAATGCTTCAACTTGTTGTGAGGACCTGTCTTACGTTGTGGATGTAATGTTTGAGAGTGGGTTACCCATGATGCACCTTGGCCGAATTCCCTTGTGCCGATATGGGCTTGTAGTAGACGGTTGTTCTTGTGATTTGATTCATTCTTCGGAATCAGAGATTGCGAGTTTCTATATACCCTTCTAGCAGTACGTTCCTTCATACCTTCATCCAATCCACTCACTATGGACATCTCATGGCATTTCCCTGAAGTGCCTTGAGGAGCCTCCAGTGATTGAACCTGGAGGCTCTTCCTTCAGAATCCCTTCAGGTAGGATCAACTGGGTTACTGCATACAGACATCACTTATGCAATATCACTGGAAACAAGATCCCAAAGCAGTAACCTGCAGGAAACAGCGATACGTACCGTTCCAAGACATCTCCACACCATGCCAGCCAGAAGTGGAAAAACCAATATTGACCAACTGACCACCCAAAACGTTGATCGACACCTCCAGCCTGCATGTCTTGTCACATCGCAACGCTGTTTGGTGCAGAAGGCAACTAACCCTCCCTTGTCTCTGTTCTATTTTCAGCCTCCCTCGATTGAACGCCTAATTTGGAACGAACTGACAAGAGCCTCAGAAAACAGGTACTCGGTCACCCCCCGCATTATTTGCCCGTGTCTGACGAAAACTTGTGATCACTTCACTTGTAAAATTCACCTTGAGTTTGTAGAAGAAACATCAATACCACTTCAACGGGTATGCAAAAGGTAAATGAGTCAGTCTTGGCTTCACTGCAGGTTCGCTTCTTATTAAATTGTAAAATGTACTATTATCAAAATCATGCTAATTAGATATGTGCAAATGTGTGAACAATCCATTTTAAAAGCAATAGCCATGTTGGAAGATAATGGGGAAATATGTTATCAGTCTACGTTCACGTCAATTCCCCTTTCAAGCGTTGCCAAAGTTCGAAGCGCAGGCCTCCGTCTACTATACCTACTTTTCCGAGAAGCGGAGTGCCTCAGTGCCCTTCAGTTCTCACAAACATCCCGCTGGTGAACTCGAAGATTATCCCTCCGGGTGAAAAATGCTCTGCATCTATTACACGTAAACGTGGGCCTAGCTCGATGCATATGGTTGATGTGCTTCTTCAAATTGGCCATCCTGTACGCCTCTGCCCCTTCTGGTTGGTATTGGCATCCTGACTCCGTACAGCGTATGTCATCACCATTGCGAATGCGGTCACAGGATTCAGAAGAGCCCATTGAACGTCTCAGCGGCGGGGGTATAGTTTCCACGCTGGTTTCTGCGATTCCAACCGGCTCCATACTGTCTATAGCAATGCCCACGTCGAACGGACCATGGTCGAAGAACGACTGGTGATGAGAAAAGCCAAATGAGTCCCTGGAGCCAAATTGAGATTGAGCCTCGATGCTGGCGATAACATCGGTCTGATGGCTGGACTCATGGGAGCGGAAATGAGTATCCCCACCATTCCCAGCTGGTGAACTTTGTAACCGGTGTGAGAAGTTTGGTACGGCGACTTCAAGCCCCGGTGCAGTTTGTGATGATTGTCCCAACCCGTCCAAGTTCCATGTTGCAATGGCTTGTCGCTGGCCCAAATGCCAGAAGGGAGATTGTGCTGGCGCAAGCGCCATCTGCATCTGATGCTGTGTGACCTCACTAGCAGCATCCGGAACTCCAACTTTGTGGGTCTGCGCACTGCCGTTTCGTTGGAGATCTGGAGCTGAATAGTCAGTGGGTGAAATGCAGAATTCCCCATAGTCTGTACCCATGGGATCCATGTAGCCTGATGTTGACATTGTGGAGAGGGTAGAAATTGATGATTGCGTTGAGCGCTGCTGCGTACGAACATTGGCATTTGACCGATGAGCGGAACGGCTGGAATTAACGCCGGAGTCGAGTTCGACAACATGATAGTCGGTACCGAGCTCTGACGGTGCCTCCCCAAGATGAACACTCGTTGGCAGTTCAGCATCGCCAACAGAAGAGACCACGGACCCTTTGCGCGAAGCACTCGGTAACTCTGACATTGAATCCAGGCCAGACGATGTGTAACCACTTGAGCGCTGACCGACAGTAGATAGCTGGCTGCGAGACGATGGCGCCGAGCCAGAGCAGCGGGAGATGAGATCAGCGATCTTCTTCTTGCTCTTTGCCATGGTGGAAGTCTTCATGGCGGGCGACAAGCTCTCACCAGCACTGAGACGGTAAGCTGGGCTGTTGCTGGGAAAGTTGTAATACTCGCGGCAGCAGTTGCAATACGCGCCGTCGGGAGAGACATGAGTGCATTGAGCTGCGTGGAGAATCATGTCCTTGGCTTCGGAAAAGCCACGTTTGCAATTGGAAAATGGGCATATCCATCTGTCAAAATGTCCATTGAGCGGGGTGCTATGGGCAAAGATATCCAATGCCATAACAGCAATGATCCTTGCGCGAGCAGGACTGTCAATACAAGCTGATAGGGCTTCAATACTGGATATAGTTAGCGGTGGATCTATGTATTTTATTTGAGAGGCAGAACATACCGGCAAGGTGCTTGTAGTGAGGGGACGTTCCCAAAAGCTTCAAGAGGTGACCTGATGTTTGAGGAAGATGAGGTGTCAGACACGGGCGGATGGGAACAGTCGCCGTAAGCTGGAGCCCCGCGGATCCCATCTGGCGCCAGAAGCGGCTGGATACAAGGCATTGTATGTGGAGGGTTCCAAGTGATGAGAAATCGAGAAAGAGCAGAATGACTTCCTTGTGGGCTGTGCAAAGCGGCCGACACCAATCTAGGCGGGCAACTGGTTCTCAAATATTACCAGAACTGTGACAGACCACAGTGAATGTATTGAAATGCTCGGTCTTGCGACATGTTCTCGGCCGTCCGATTTCTCGAGCCGGTCCTGCGCTGGCAGTTGGGCTTGAAAGCAAGATGCCAATTCGACGAGCCTCAAGTGTGATCAGTGGACATCAATTGACCTGGCACTGGGAGAGGATATTATCCTGCGTAGGATGCAGGATGTTCGGTGATGTGACTGACAGGAAATGTGTCCTGCAGACCGTTCTGTGGTTTCAGGTAGGTAATTGCGTCAGAAGGTCGCAAGGAAACTACAAAGGTTAGTCAGCAGTTGCGGCTCTTCTCAACTTCTCACCCTCCGCTTGGATGGTGATTTGGGCATCGACGACGACTAGTGGTATCCTGCATGCCCTTGGGCACAGCTGGCTGTGGATGCAATGTGATTTCGCCGGAGTGCAGGAACTGGAGCTGCATGAGGGGCATGGTGGCCTAAAAGAGGCAACGACCTTGCTCGGGAAAATGTTTTGCCTGAGGCTCAACTGCAGTGCTAACTTTAGCTTGGCAGGGAAGGAGTTGGGGAGAGGTGTGCGCAGGAGGGTTGCGGCAGGAGCAAGTGAATGCCTCTGCCTTGCCCAGTCTCGGTCCAGGCCTCGGTCATTCTTTCTCATCAAAGCGTAAGGCAAGAGCCTCCGAGGAGGAGTCCGGCACGCCTCAGTGAAACAGTTTCATGGGAAGGGACGCTCAGTGTGGCAAGGAAGAGACTCGTTTCTTGCGAGGCACCGACAGTAGGTGGCAACCGCAAAGTGCGTTCCAGCCCACTTCCACTAGGTTTGATGGCAAGAAAAGGTATTGAGGGTAGTATTCGTTATACAACGTCTTCAAGGCCCCCGACGAAGTCGAGGAGGCCCTTTATGTTAAATACTTCAATTCAGGCCCTAATATGCTCATTCTTTCTCAACTATTGCGCAACGGCGCATTTTAGAGCTCACTGCGCCTCCTCATTATGCGGTTGAAAGCAAGCTCTGCTACACATGATATGGCTCAAGAATTCTGATCCAATTGTAAAGTGAGGCGAGCTGAGATGGGCCTCGAAAAAACGCCTTGTCTGGGAAAAGAATGCCTCGTGCTTGTCATTGTGATTCAGGCTGTGTGCTCGGGCGGGTAGACAAGGCAGTCTTGGCTTCCGAGCCTGATTCATATACGTGCATATCGAGAGATGGTGGTTGCATCACCTGCACGTGACATGAGGAAGAGGGTATTCCGATGCTGATGAAGAACTACCTAACCAAGAACACTCTACTATGACAGTCTGTCTTATTATGGAACTTGATGAATCAGAGTACACCCCAGCACTTATGCTTCAGAATAGGCTCTCCTGGACGAAGCCCGTCGTTATCCCGGATCTTTTCATCACCGCCAGCTCTGACTAATACCCCCCGAGCTTCATCGTGGTTAAAGGTGCGGGAAACGTGCAAAGCTGTCCATCCGTGAAACCCTCTGAGGTTTGGATCCGCCCCTGCAGTTAAAAGTATCTCGATTATACCAACATGACCTCGCCTAGCCGCCAACATCAGAGGCGTCCACTCGGAAGTACTCGAGATGGATAATGAAGACCCAGCGTTTATCAGGGCTTTCGCACAAGTATTGCAGCCCTTCCTTGCTGCCCAGTGGAGCGCGGTCTCTCCTTGTTTATCTCGCAAGTCGACTGGAGCCCCAGTATCGAGTAGTGCCGTGAGCACGGGGTGATAGCAAGACTGGACTGCTCTATGCGTGAACCGATTGCTATCGTCGGAGCTCAACATCTCACGCACGGCAGACTTGACAGTTTCTGACGCCATGGAAGAGTAAAGTCCATGGCATGTCTTCTGTAGTTGTACCAGGTCATTCGTGCTGACATTCTATCGAGACTTAGTTATACATTTGGGAGGATTGGCAGGATTGATTAGGGAATACCCTGAGGATTTGATGCAATATCTCGACTGGTAACTCAAGTAGTGCCATTTTCTGATACTATGGTAGCCATGCTACTAGTCAAATTAAAAGAAGGCATTCATTGTTCTTCACTGGCTTCACCGTTGGAGTTCTGAAGGATTCAATGATGCTGATCACAACGTCACGGGAGTAAGACGGACCTCAATCTCACTGGACAGAACCAAAACCGATCGGAGTTCCGTGTCTATACGTATAGTAAGCGATCATTTATACCAGGCCTTGACCTTCCTTCTTTTCATTCTCCTCGAGTCCAAGTCGCGACAACTCTGATTCAATGAAGCCAATCTTGGATTTACTGCTGGCTCGGATTTCAGCTTCCATTTTTAAGCCACCGTCTTACATCGAACACCTTTTTGTTCTGTATCGATAATGATCCTGTTCGCTGTGTCATCTTACCTCGCCGTGATTGGTAGCCTGATTGGCAACACCATCTTGTATGCGAGTGTTCGAGAGCTTTTTGGGGGCGGTGCTCTACACGATGTCCAATTGAGATTGAGCAGAACTTGCAATAGTGCAAGTGGAAACGACCGGTAAAATGTGGAAAGGATATTTACTTGACATGAGCCAAGACGTTCCACACTTTTTTCCCTCGTGTTTTGTTCTCGACGGAAGCCTTGAACCTACTGCCCCCATTTAAAGCTTTGAGCTATCTAGAGACAGTCCACGGTTCACGATGCCAATCTTAACTTCTGTCGAAAGCCATGTCGGGCCTCTTCCTTCAGTCGCTTCAACCAGCCACAGAGATCTAGAATCGGGCAAGAGCTTACTCTCCGATGATGACAATGTGGTCCTAACGGTGATTGACGCCCCATTTGATGGTTCAAAGCCCCAAGACCCTATGACCTTTCGGTTCAACGATGATGTTGAGGGTCGCTTGAACAACTTCCCTCCTCAACCTCTCGAAACAGCCAGGATTTTTGAAGTGACTGTTCACAATGACTTCGTCATAACAGGTATACGAAACAGCAAAGGTCCAGAGAAAACACGTCCAGCTAGACATGCCTTGATGAGCTATTTACAAACCATGTACATGCGGCCCTTGGAGGAGCGTCGCATTTTCCGGTGGCTTAATGATCCCCTTCTTGTTAACGACATCGGAAGCATCTCGTCTCAATGGTCTCAGGCCGTTGGTGGACACCAACAATTGCACCGTGTTGTCAACCGAATGAGTCTCCAGCAGCATCCATTGGACTTTGATGTCCAGCCTCGGGACTCTTACATGACTTGTGCCAAGGATGGGGACAGGAAATTGATTGGTACGTATGACAGCAATGAAGGGATGGTAATACTAATGACCCATAGTTGTAATTGTACATGATGTGTGGGTTCGTCAGGCATTTACTACTACAAAGTCAAATACCAGGAGCAGCACATTTAAGAATCCACGCAACATAGCAGCCATGATCGACGAAACAAGTTGTACGTCTCTGTCAAATGGAACGATTGATGAATTCGCGAGACTTCTCGTCCTGGACTTCTTTCTTGCATCAATTTACGTACAGCCAGCGGACTTTTTTGAGGCTCTAATCTACCCCGAAATGCCCGAGAAAGCACTACTGCAGATTGCAATCCACAGCAACCCGCATCTCCAAGTCCCACTCGGTCTGTTCGAGCCTCGCTTGTCCACGTCAAGCAAGGAAGCTTTCAAAGAAATTGAAGATGCCGAAGGAATCTGGAGAAACATTGCCAATATCAAGGATTCTATCTTTTTTATTCTAAAATGCCTTGAGTACGATGATAAGAGGGAAAGGAAGCGAGCTATTCCAGAATCCCTGCAGCGACGGATACGGGAGATCAAAGAGTTGTGCGATGAGCGCGCCAATAATGCCCAACGAGCCTTGGATGCCCTCAATCGTCAGTTGGATTACTTGACAAAGCGCCACGCTATCCAAGAGGCAAAGTCAATCAAGACTTTGACCATCTTGGCTTCTGTATACCTACCTTTATCATTGTCGGCATCCCTCCTAAGCATGCAGTCACCCTTCAAACTCGTCGTTGCGAACAAAACGGACAAGGACATTGATACTACTGGGACAAATCTGTTCTTTGACTTTCTTGGACTGTTCGTTACTCTCGGGTCCATAACCGTATTTATTGTCCAAGGAATTAAACTCGGCATGTATCTCAGAACAAATGGGTCAGAGTTTATTTCCAAAATTGTTTCAGATCCATTTTCGATTCTCAGTTACGGCAAGAAGTGGAAGTTTGGAGGGAAGAAGGGAAAATGGTTCAAGGCACTTCGGTGGTTTTCGTCTTTTTGGATTGGAGCTGGACTTCTCATCACGTTATTGGTTATATTTATCGTCGGCATGTTACGGACGGCTGAGTCGGCTTGGACTACTGCAAGATGGATGTGCGCGACGTATCTTATAGGTGGAGGTGTATTTGCTGCGCTTCATGTCCTTGTCTATAAGTACTTGCTCGGCAAGATATATGACTAAATGGTTTACTGTTCAATGGAATGTTCGATATCTTAGCCTACCCTTACGTATACACATGAAACCTATTGTCTAACATGGTGTGAACATAATATTAACTTATTGCAGCAGGTATACCTAGGCACGTGGTTGGGAAAATGTTCTTAGCTGATAGTACTAATATGCAAGCCTTTACTACAGCAAGTTCTCACTCCGAAACTGTCTTTCCATCGACTGAAAGGAGGGTTCCGTTGAAAGCTTAGAACCAGCCTGGGGCTTTCAAGTACTAATCTTATAACTCCTACAAGACCTTTTGACTATAGGATAATATTACCGTTGAGTATCTTCTTCGTACTTGGAATAAACGGCAAGCACTCACCCTATCACCAAAAGCGAATTATCATCTTGTTGAGGGTGACCTTTGTTTTCATTTATTGAACACGTGCTGGAAATACGTTTTGGGCTGAATGATATTGAGATCTGGCAAACAATCTCTTTACCAATTTCTGAAGCGGGGGCCAATTCTCAACCAATCATAATCCATTCGTAGAACAGGCCATTTATATGCAGTAACTCATAAGCTTATGCGGTCTAGTTCATCTGCCAAATACCAGAGCCACTGACCGTGGTGGGAGGTTGAACACCAGGTGGGCTGAGGTCCCCTGTGACTGAATTACCGTTGTCGAGGGTCAGCGTGAAGGTCTCAGGTCCGAATTCCCCGTCGAACGAACGGTTAGACGGCGCTAGATCATCGAGATCGTTGTATTTAAGGGTAGCGACGTTGACGCTGAAAGGCTGGATAGGTGTATAGACTGATCCCGAAAAGATGAATCCTTGGTCGTCAACCGTGAATATCAGAGTGATCCGGTTGGGGCCGTTTTGAACGACGGCTCCTTGTGATTCGGGCATATTGATGGCAAATAAAGGTAAGATGGATAAAGTAGTGTGTTGATATTGAGTTTAATTTGATTTGAAAGTGCGTGAAGATAGAACTGGGTAGGATTTTGGAAGAGGTTGAATGGAAGTGGAACCGGAAGTGGCTTTTTATACCTGAAAGGTATGTATTGAGACTGAGGCACCTGGTTGAAAAGGAAAAGGAGATGGCTTACTACCAACTAGAGCTTTAACGTTTACGTACGTCATCCTTACTCAGATATCACCAACATGCATTTAACAACGTCCATAATAAGGTTGAGCAATTACCAGTTGTCAACAAATCATTTCTCTTGCAGTAGACTCGGCTTGAACTCTGGTTTGCCAATCGAACTTTATGCTCCACAAGCGCCCTGACCTCGCATTCATAGCGTCATCAGGATCGTCAAAATCTGGCTAATATTAATGATAACTGTATTGGATTGCTTACTGTCTCAATTCAACTATATCCTACTGTCTTATAATTGAGTTTCCAATAGGACGGTATGTTGAGACACGCAGGAGTGATTCACGAAAA
Source organism: Fusarium clavum (assembly GCA_004367155.1). Classification (NCBI taxonomy): domain Eukaryota; kingdom Fungi; phylum Ascomycota; class Sordariomycetes; order Hypocreales; family Nectriaceae; genus Fusarium; species Fusarium clavum. The sequence continues at coordinate 54,278 of QGEC01000240.1, read as the reverse complement.
AACAGAGCTGAAAGTCCCGACTGGGCAGCTGATAGGCCAGTAGTCGGGATATGAAATTGATTACCTCAGACCGCCTGTTCGAAAATGATGCGGGACGTAAATGGCAGGGTAACCTGATGCTATGTATGTGATAATTATTGATAAGTCTCGAGCGAGATATCGTTATAAGGTTGATGTGAAAAATAGAAAAGGGAAACAAGGGATAAGACTGTCAAGCAGGCTGGCCTTTGATGATGTTGTTTACTTTCTCTACGCTGGAACAACGTCTCCTACGATGGCTGGACAGTATGCGCAGCGGTTTCATTGACCCAAAATATTCAACAATGAGGTTTTAGTTGCCTTGCTGTCAATATTCCAGAACGTCATGCTCGTTGGCGCAATCACCGCGTTTGGGTTGTCTATGGTACATCGTCGCTCACGAGCCCCGCATGCTGCTTATCCCTATTAGTCTTTATCGTGTAGCACCTACCTACTCTCTTAATATTAATGTCTCCCATTTTTCAATATAGCCTCAGGTGGCTGATTACAAAAGGATATGTAGGCTAGGCTTACAGACGATAAGAGGAAAATTGGTAAAGAGCAAACGAGCATGACCGGGCTGCCGGTTATGTAATGGGTCTGACTTCTCTTTAAGTCGCCCGGCGTTGATCCAAAGCTTCAGAGATATAATGAAATAACACCCCCATAACACCTGATGTCAATGATATTTATCCCTAATCCATTCCCTGAGGAACCATGATGGAGATTTTGCCGATTCTTCCTCGTGCTCCACCACTACTCCATCCATGCTCCCGACGCCTTCCCAGTCTCGTAGCCAGCTGAATTGCTCATGCTTTCCCGGCAGATTAGCATTCGCCCAATCACGACTACCTGTGGCGTCTTCTACCAGAAAGGACATCATCCTGAGAGTAGACTCTTTCGACGGTCGAACCTTGATAGATTGGCCATTTCTGTCTGGGCAATCAATAGTTGATGCGGTTCCTATCTCCAAGTTATCTGGCACGTTCTGCACGTTTCGCCCAGTACAAACTCGAAATCCCTTGTCGGAGACTGGTTGCTTTTTATGAAGGTACCACGTGAATGAGTGATACTTGCGACTGTATATGGTTTCAAGTTGTGGCCAAAGCTCTAGTTCAACGTGCTTCTTCTGTATGTATCCAAAGGGGCGCCATGATAGATTTGAGCTAGCTGAATCCTGAAGTTTAAGGTCGAACCGGCATCGAAGCAAATCAGCTCTGGAAACCTTATCATCGGGTGCTGCATAAAGAGAATCCCTATCCAGATCTAGGAATGACTGTCTAGATCCGGTCCAAGCAGAAACCATGGGATCCGGTGGCGATAGCGATCCGAATCCATACTTCTCCTCCAATTTTACCGTATATCGTTCTATCCAGTCTAGGATAGCCAGGTCACCAAGTAAGAAGAGAGCCACCCACCAAATAGTAACACGAGGTCGGCGGGAAAGAAAGACCTTTACTAAGACATCGACTCGTGATTGCTTCATTACTGGCTCTAGCGTATACAAGATAGATGCTAGCCATGGGCTGACCAAATTGCAATCGACATCCGGTTGCCAAAAGATGCTCCATATAGTAGATCCGATCGAAATGGGATCGATGCTGAGAGTCATGAAATATCTTATGTCGTTGAAGTATCCCCGAATCATCTGCTCATGGGATGTGCGGAATGTGCCATTTCTCTGTGTCCCGGTGAGACGTGGAGGAGGTAGCTGGGGTTGAAGTTTTATGAAGTTATAAAACGGGAGCACAAGTGTGGCCAAGAACGACGCCTTGTAGGGCGGCATCGATTCCAAGCCTGAGGCATCGGTCGCCTTAGCTCCAAGATCGAATAGTTGGCATAGTTCGATGAGAAGCTCCGTAGCTTCAGAAGAGCTCGGAGGCAAACGGATTTCTATAGCTGGGGTTGAAGCCCTGATGCGAAGTTTGACCTCTTTCGCGAAAGAAGTCGCCCATGGCGGTAGCCCTCCTTGATCTTTGGCTCGCCAACCTAACTTAGGGCTCAGGATCGTGCAAAGCCACCTGATGAGCGAGGGAGACGCGCCTTCAAGATCGAGATCGAGATCGCCCACATGTTCGCTTTGGGGCCATAGACGATGCATCGTGTATTGCACCTGTCGACCTTGCATCTCAAGAAGTCGAACCGAAAAGATGTATGACCAGCACATGACCAGTATGGCAAGGCTACTAGTTGTCTCCGGGCCAACACCAAGGCAGTAAGATGCTGCATCTAAGCAAATATTGCAGCAAATTGGATCTCGGATCCGCAACCGAAATATAACTCGGCGACCGAGAACATGAGCTACATTGCTTTGAGGGTTATGGCCTTCGCACATTGTACCTCCGACGTCGGGGGGCAGTTCCCAACATGGCCTGCCGTATATCACGTCGCATCGAGGCAGCTGTTCTGGCAAGCTCGGGACGTCTACCAAAGTAATATATGGATCCAGTGCATCTGCTGGCCATAGCCCTGAGGGTATTTCGTTCGCCTGGCGCAAGAGTTCGCTCCACGTCGCCGTTCCGTTACAGAAGGTACGATGAACATCAGCAGAGCTTGGTATCAGCGTATCATCTTCATCTTTGTTGAAAGGCCAGTCTTGAGTTGAGGAGCTGCACGATTGGTCGCTCGAGGGGATAGAAGTTGATACTGTAGATTCAGGCCCCGTCGATCGAATGTTGTTATTTGCCATGATCTACTAGCGTTTTGCTTCTTAGCAGTATGGTATTCTAGCACGTTTCGACCGAAAGAAAGTGATAAGTGGCGTTTGCGGAATAACGGTGCTGTCAGCAAATGCGCTCTGGTTGGTCGGGTATCAGTCACGTGGGTCTCCTGCTTGGTTGAACAAAAGAGCGCGCCTTTCCCTTCAATTGTTTAGAAAAAACAAGGCCCTTGAATTCATTTTCTGTATGCTCAATTCGATGAACATGGCTCGATTTAGGATGTGCTATTCCACAATGTGGGCGTGCCACGGCTAGGGGTATGCGGGTTAACTCCAGTTCTCTCGTTATGTTCTGCAAGTGTAACTATATGTTGAGTAATCTTATGCCCTAAGGGGACGCTTTGGGAGAAGTATTTCATCATATTCCATACATTGTAAGTGATCTCGGTATAGACTCATTACAAAGTTAGTTTTAGACTTGGCCGTATACATTAGGTCTTCCTCAGTCTGCTCGTAGTCCGCCGATTCGAGGTCGACCATCATGATTTTATCCTTTCCTTCTTCATCTGTAACAAGATGAAAGTTATCCAATTTAGTATCCTCGTGAGAGACACCGAACTGATTAATGGACTTAAAGGCCTGGTAGACTAGGGGTCTCATATCTTCCTCATCCAGTACGGCGCCTTTAGGAGTTGCGACACAATGACCTCCTATGTCTGAGAGAACCAGAGCGCGGGTATTGTCATGCTGGAACATTCCATAGAGCTTGGGAACAGTAATGCCTTGAACGGATTGAAGCTTGTGATACGCCGAGAGTTCGTTGTCGAATTCCTCTTCCCAATCCGGTTTCTGGGTTTTCAGGACAATACGGTCTGGTAGAAACCACTCTGGGAATTTGTTTTCGACTCGAAGTCCGGTCCATAATAGAACCCGCAACAAGAACTGTGCTGAATTTTGGAAAACGGATGGCTCTATCTTCAGAAGCAGAACATTGGGATGGCAATTATCGGCGGTGGAACCAGCAGCTTGGATGAATCGGGTGCCAAACCGAAATTGCTTGAGGCCAAATTAATCAGCAGTTGAATAGGGAGAAGAGTGAATGAATATTGCAAGTCACAGCTTTTGCTGGGGTGGAGACATCGCCAGAGACGATATCAGCCCATGCGGCGCGTGGCGGCCCATCAGAGTCTGAACCCTCCATTGTGTGGTTGATTTTACGATTTAGGGGACAAATCAGGGAAATGGCAACGCGACACATTGGGGAGTGCTACGGGAAAAACAATCGAACCAGCTTAGTCATCTCCTCCCGAGTCACCAGACATACTACCCGTCTCAGTGTTTCTTCCCGGTCCCCGAGCGCTGGGATTTGTTATATTGACAATTGCGAGTTCAGAATTGTATTGAGCTTCAATAACCCATCGACCTTCCTATCAATGACTAATTTTATGGATTCTAGTTGGATACCTCTTCCTCTTTTTTGAAATGTCTCAGGGCTTGTAATTGGCTGAGGCGTATAGCGGACTCGATCTTACAGGGCTGTCTACAGTTCACGGATTGAGGGACGAATCGTCCGCCACAAGGCCAATTTGACGTCAAATACACCAAGGAAAACTGTTTTTTTCGGTAGAGAAATGATTCTAGAGGTCGATTGAACTAGAATTGTCGCTAAATATCGATACTGGTTCTGTCAATCTTCCCTGAAGTAGTCATCACTGTGTCATCCTGCCCGAAGTACGTCAACACCCATACTCGCTCTTTCCTTTTGTGGCCAGTATGCATTTAAATGACGATATTTTTTCAGGCCTCAGTATTATTTGTCTTACGCAATCCTCCCTGAAGTTCCATCTAAAACAGGCAGCGGCATCTGACAGATTCCTCCGGTTGGCTGAGCTGAGACACGGGCCGCTGAATATTGCCCTGTGGCTGCATAATATTGGATATCCATTTTCCCTCCTCTTGTTGAAACCCCGAATTGACCAAGACCATTGGGTATGAATAAGAATATGACCTCAATTGTTTCAATAAGCTGCAATCTCCCTGGCCGAAGATTCCCTTCTACAGGTATCCCTTGCATCTGCCGGACCGTACCGGTAGATCATTCCGTCGCTTGTCTCACCTTTCAATTTCGATTCTTGGTCCTACAACATTCCACCAGATGCATCGTACGTATTCACAAGATGCCGATCGTCCTTGACACGACATGGATGGAGACTTCTCGTACGTCACCAGAATCGGAAGATCATGTTCGACATGGAAGGAGAAGGCAGGTGCCAATGCCGATATATGACCGCCAGCTAGACCCCCAGTGCACCTTCCTGGATAAATGGCTCATTAAATTCTCAATTTGAAAGGCCATCAAGACAACGCGAGAACCTATTTTACACACTACAAGAATCACGTATTCATCATGACTGATGTACACGAAAACAAGGACGTTCGCAAGGACGAGTTCGATGCGGTCCATGCCTACTTCATCGGGCCCAAGGGCTCTAACCTGCCCGACTTTCGTGCCAACATCAATACTATTCTTGACGAATTGCTTGTAGCCCGTCAGAGCTATTACCCCGAAGACCAAGTAAGTCCCTCACACCCTTCCTAAGCACCATCCTGACATTCCCAGGCCTTCATATCCAAAGAATACCGACGGTCTCCGGTCTTCCAGAAAGCGCGCTCCGACCTCCGCCTCGCCACCGAGAAAGTCGCACATCTGCTAGGCGAGCACTCGGCACCCTTTTGGTCCCCGCGCTACGAGGCACACATGTGCACTGACCTGACCATGTCCTCGCTGCTCGGGTATTTCATGACCATGCTGTACAACCCCAACAATGTCGCGCTGGAGGCCAGTCCAATGACGACCCTGGTTGAGCTGCGAGTCGGACAGCAACTCTGTAAGCTGTTTGGGTATAACGTTGATGTCCAGAAGAGCCCTCTTTCTTGGGGACATATCACCTGTGACGGCACCATTGCAAACTTGGAGTCGATTTGGGTTGGTGCGTATGGCCTCGGACTTTCTTCACTTGCATGCTCATGTTATCCCAGCGCGAAACCTCAAGTTCTATCCTCTCAGCCTTTGCATGGCAATCCGCAAAGGAAAGCTTCAGTTCATTGGTGACAGATTCTATGCATCTTCATGCTTCCATTCATCAGCGAAAACCAAGTTCAAAGACCTTCAAGGATGGGATCTTCTCAACCTCCCCTCCGAGGTCATCCTCGATCTACCCGATCAGTTGAACAAGCAATTTGGTATTACGAGCAAATTCCTCGAAAGCGCCCTCAATGATTACAACATCCAGACGATTGGACGCGAGCTTCTTGAGAAGGAGTTCAATGTGGCCAACCCTATCAAGTACTTCGTTAGCAAGACTCGGCATTACTCATGGCCCAAGGGCGTTGGTAAGTCTGCGGATGTCTGTCATGTGACATGAAGCTAATGTGTTACAAGCCATTGCCGGTCTTGGTTCGGGTAACGTTGTGGGAGTGGACGTCAATAATGCCGCCCAAATCGACATCAAGCTTCTTGAGGAACACCTCCACAGATGCGTCGCGTCAAGAACCCCCGTCTTCGCTGTTGTAGCCATCATTGGCTCCACGGAAGAAGGCGCCGTTGACAGACTGAGCGAGATCCTCCGTCTGCGCAAGGCGTTCCAGGAGGAACATGGCTTATCCTTCCTTGTCCATGCCGATGCTGCTTGGGGTGGTTACTTTGCCACCATGATCAACCCTGACAGACGTTACAGCGTGAAGGAGCAGAATAGCGCCAAGCCTGAGCCGGAGTGGTACCTTGATCCCAAGACGGTTGAGGATATCAAGGCAATGGCAGAGGCCGATTCTATTACGGTTGACCCACACAAAGCGGGTTACATCCCCTACCCTGCTGGAAGTTTGGTGTATCGTGATGGAAGGATGCGACACCTTGTCACTTGGTCAGGTCCGTACCTTTCTCAAGGTTCGGCTGAGAATATTGGAGTTTATGGAGTTGAGGGCAGGCAAGTATCTTTCAACGTCTAAAAAGGACTCCAGTGACTGACCATCTTTTAGTAAGCCTGGTGCATCAGCCATGTCAGCATGGTTCTCAAACCAAACCATCGGTCTCAACCACCGCGGCTATGGTAAACTTCTCGGCGAAGCAACATTCACCAGTGCAAGAGTACGTACTCTCATCTGATTATCTCCACTAATACTAACATCCCCCAGCTCTCGGCCCACTACGCAACCATGATAAACGACTCCTTCATGATCGTCCCTTTCAACATGCTCCCTGCTGAGAACCAGGGCAATCGCAAATTCCTCTCCAAATCTGTCGAAAATCAACGTGAGAAAATCCGCGATCTCATCGTCACCAAGACAGATACCGAGATCTTCAAATCCAAGGAAGCCATGAAGATCATCCGCGATCTGGGTTCCGACACCAACATCAATTGTTTCGCGATCAATTGGAAGGATGAGAACGGTGTTTTGAACACGGACCTTGAGGAAGCGAATTATCTGATGAAGAGGGTCGTCGATCGACTTTCTATCACGTCGCCCAACACGGATCCGTCTACAATTCCTATCTATCTTACGTCAACCCAGTTCCTCCCGGAGGATTATGGTGCTTGTGCACACAAGTTCATGGAGCGAATGGGCGTTCAGAAATCGGACCAGAGTCTATTCGTTATTCGAAACGTGGTTATGAGTCCTTTTCCTACTAAGAAAGACTTCATTTCTACCATCATGGGCGACTTGGAGAAGGTCATTCGGAAGGAAGTCGACATTTGCAGAGAAAGGAACAAGCCCGGCGAGAAGAATCTCCAATTCCTGGTGCAGGGATCACCTGATGCACCTGAAGTGTATCTCGTGTTCCAAGCTTCCTTCCACAGCGTGACTCGACGACAGCAAGTCATCCTGTCCGCTGAGCTCGATGATACGCTCAAGGAATTCTTCAAAAAGAGATTGGAGGAGAGTCGTGATACCATCATCATGGTGGAGTCGGAAAAAGAGCTTTATGTGGAGGACATCATCAATGGTATCCCCGACGGATGTAACATGTCGGTATTCATGTTCGAAAAGGACTTAGGGTATGTTCTTTCGATTCCAGAGCCTTTTGGATCTTTACTAACGGTAAACAGGCTGTACGAGAAGGAGAAGGGTATGGTCAAACTGAAGTCGTTGGTAAAGAGTCGTCCCCTAAACTCCATCCACCGCGACATCGACTATCCAGATAAATTCATGCCATTTTACCTCTACGGTTCAGACCACGAGGCCCATATCACCCACACCCTTGTCAAGTCCCCCAACATCTCCCTCTCCGCCAGCTCCATCACCTTCAACCCAGCTCTGCCAGCTCCTGTTACTTCTCTCCTCCCCGAAGGCCTAATTCTCGGTCTTGTAGAGATTCCCGAGGTATCTGTGCAGCCATTCCCCGAGCGAAATACCGATCTATCCGAGAACTTCTTCTTCGCTCCTGGAAAGAAGTTCAAGGTGGATATTTCCAAGGACCCTAAGGAACCGACCGCTGATGGTCCAGATTTACTCAAGAACTTGGAAGCTGCTTTGTACTCTGGGGAGATGACCTTGGGTGAGAATGTCTTTGTTGATGCAGAGGGGCCGAATGAGGACAAGTTGAAGGATATCAAGGTTGAGAGTGATGATTGGCAGAAAAAGCTGGACGAGATTGGTGCTGTCTTGGACGGATCGCACATCAACTGTAAGTAGGATCTCTGTCCTACATGAAGTTGAAAGTATAAAAGTTACGACATCTGCTAGAGTTAAGATTAGGACAGTTTCTGAGCTGAGTATTATATTGAAGGTTATTTCCCCTGCGACTGTTCTCTGCGGGCTGAAAACAAAGAAGCTCTTCCCAAGACTTGGGATAATAAAACGAACACCTCAAGTCTTGGTTTAAACGAGCATGTAATGTCTCGGTCATTCTACAACTGATGCTTGTAACGATTTCCCCACACTTCGATGCTTTTTTGCAAAGCCAAGATATCATAGCGGAGTCTAGCCGCCTTCAATAGACGAACAGGTAATGGAAGTCTGGACCACTCCTAAGTTATTCAGATGAACTTTGCTGAGGGAGTATTCCCTCGATTTGGATATCATTCGCCGATTTTATGAAGCATCAACAATGGCGCAGCGCTCGAGGAACATGGAACTCGAGATATCACATCAATTGGCACCTATCACGAAGGAGCCTTCAAGGATCGCTGCAGTAATTATGCCATCGCCTAACGACACGGTCCCTTGTCGTTGACGATTAAATCTGAAAGGCTTTCTTGCTGTTCGGCAATAAGCCTACCAATATCAATTACAGGCGCCTTATCGGTACCTGCCCAGGTTCTCCTACCCAAAAGAGGATCTTGATCACTAGCAGTGAAGCGAGTTTCTGCTGTAGTAACTGTGTCCTGGAACCTGCGGGGCTGGGGTATGCCAATGGAATTCGCACGGGAGGTTCGGTTGGGGTTCTTCAAATGATCGATGAGGAAACGCAAAAGGGAGGAAATCTTGGTGAAGTATTTAATATCTCGCTACCGCCTCAAAGGCGAGTACCGGTTGACAGGGTATTCCAGTCGAATCGCGCAGCTCCTGGAAGCCCGGAGGCGGGACTCCAGAAAAGTCGGCAATGAAGGAGGGAAATTACAAAAAGAAAAGCTTACGGCGGTCCAGCTTTTTCTTTTCTTACCTGCGCTGCAGACGATCAGTCGCCATTTGTGGTAAAGTGTCGGGACCAAAAAGGCCCTCGCGGGGAGCATACTCGAGTTTTACAGCCGGAGTCGGTGTTTGGAGTGGTAGACATATTGGTGAGCGAGGTACAAGCGATGGTCTGATATCCTATATTTCTCTAAGCTGAATTCCACCCCTCGAAGCTCACACCACGTATGCTTCCTAGTCGCTATTACTACCTTCATCCTACCATCCATCAATCGTATACAATTGTCCATTGGCCTGCCAAGATCCGCTGTACATATTGCCTCCTCTCACGCATTGGACGATGATATTCCTATAGATGTTAGATAGAGCTTTACGATGGTCTGCGTACGTACTCAGTAGCATCGTGTAAAGAAATAGTTAGCAGTGTCTTTTGCGAGTATAGTCTTCTAGAGTAAACATACCCAACAATCCTTGAAACCTTGCTTCCCATCAGTTCTCTTACGCTTCAATTCAATTCGCAACGTTTTACTTCCAATAGCCGTGTATTTCTTTGGAGCCCTTACGGTGCAGGGTTGCTGGTAGGGACAATCCGTATTACTGCACATCTTTTGGCGGGCCTCCCAGTATCCGTCAATGAATTTGTTCGCAATACCTTCCTCTCCGAAACAGTCTGCAGCTAGAGAGCTGCTGATGAAAAGTGAGAGGGTGGCAAGGTTGAGAATCTGCATTTTAAGGGATGATTGAGATGGATGTTTGGAGGCTGGGGATAATAGCTTGACCTTGGGAAACGTCTAGCTGACTTTATACGTTTTCCTTGTCAGTTTTCTGCTAATCTTTACGCTGTATTTTCCACATCGTCTATACAGGAATTTGAGGTGCGGCTGAATGCAGTGTAACAGACATATAGACAGTATTGGGAAGCTTATTCGTCTGCCGTTGCTTTGTCATTGTCTTGGTAATAGATATGAAAACAATATTTGCTCCAGGCTGCATGTTGACTCAGTCAATACAACACAGCTATATCGATAGACCGGTGGTCGATGGACGGAAATCATTGTTCTAGACCCGCCCCGGCATGTTTATAGCCCCTACAACCTGTCATCTTGCCCGCAATTGTCGGCTGACATTCCCTTTCCTCTGCAATAAGGCGGCCGACGGAGATCTCATTCTGCGGTGAGGCGGCCCACATGGAGATGGAAGGGTGCTTTTATCTCGTATACATACGAAAGGCTTGAGAAACAAAACTATAAAGGCGGTTTAATATCCCGCAAGCCCTTCCCTTTCTTACCAAGCTACTCCACCCAAATACTTTATTTCGACCTCTTCTCATCACAGCATGAAGCTCATCACCCTGTCGCTTGCCCTGCTCATCAATGGTGCTTTAGCTGCGGAATGCCTGGGCGGTAGAAAGAGTAATGGTATCCATGAGAAGCACCAGCAAGCGTACTGGGAAGCCCGTGAGAAGATGTGCAGCAATTCCGACTGCGCTTACCAGCAGCCTTGCACAACCACTGCTTCACGAAGCCAAGGAACCTTTTTTCCCTTGGTGCTAGACGTTGAGCTGAAACGCAAGAACACTGCTTCAAAGCCGGGATTCAAGGATTGCTGGGTATGTGTTGACACGTAATTATCACAGAATTTACTAACTCGTACATTAGGATGCCACAGAGTATGTTGTTTGTTATGCTTCGTGGGAAGCTTTCTCTAACATTTATAGGAATATTATTCAACAGTGCGTCAAGACCGGGTATTTGATAGGGATTTGGGAGGCCAACGGACAGTTGTACCAGCTAAGCGGAAGATACCAGGTCTAAACCTGTGGCGATGTCTTTCTAGTAATTTGTATCCGAGCCTCTAATTATCTATTCAAGCTTAATCTCAAATTTACCAGTGGGCGCAGGGTTCGAAAGAGCCCACTTGATTCCATTCTCCATGACCTTATCCCATCTCTTGCTCTCAGACAACTGATCTCCAAATCTTCGGAAGCCATGAGGTAGGCCGTTGAAAAGATGGACATCAGTAGGAATACTGCGTTTTCAGTCAGCATATACACATTTAAACTATCTTAGAGAGCCTTACCCTGCTTCAGCAAGCTTCTTGCCATAAAGTAGACCCTCGTCTCTAAAAGGATCCAGGCCAGATACACCAAGCGTTGTGGGCGGCATACCCTTGACTTGTTCGGCAGATGCAAGTCCGATATTCAACCGCACGTCCTTAGGATCCGGGTTTGGAACTCTCAAGAGGGAAGTGAACTTTTCGAGGGCTGCTTTGCCGAGAAGAGGAGCGTCTGCGTTCTGGACATAAGATGACAAAGCCGGGTCCTTGATTTGTTCAAGGATAGGCGCGTAACATTCGGGATGGACTAAGGCAGGGATCATGAGAACCTGTCCCGCCAACTTCGGTCGTGAAAGGCCGTCTGGTGAAAGGTTCTGTTGTAGCGTAAGGGCTGCTGAGAGTTGAGCACCTGCCGAGATACCGCCAATCAGAACTTGGTTTGCATTTCCAAGGAGGTCGTCAATGTGATCATGGACCCAGTGAAAAGTATCTTCAACATCCTCCCACGCCGTCGGATACGCAAAGTCGGGAGCATGGCGATAATTCAGATTGACAACCGTGACATTCGCTCCAAGGGCGATAGCAGTGCAAATAGCATCCTCCGATGGAATATTTCCGAAAACGTAGCCTCCTCCGTGAAGATGGATGTAAATCGGCAGGCGAGCGTCGTCCTGCTTGGGTGGTCTATACGTTCGCACCTCAAGCGCAAATTCATCTCTGGCGGTGACTGTATAATCCTTCATATCAATATCCGGGTTTCCCATTCTCTTGAGTTCGCTTTTAGCCAGGTTCTCGCGGTGCATGTTTGTTATGTCCTGCATTTCCTTCAGAGAGAGGGATGGGTCCATGGGTGGTCGGGAGTCTGTTACGGCGAGCCATTCTGGCGTGGCGTTGCCGTATTGGGTGAAGTCCATGGTCGATATCGTGGTTTATTTTTGTTGTTATAGGTGAAAGCAGGCGTTGGAGACGTTGAAGGATGAGGGTTGATGGCCAGATTATGAAGCTATCGTGATGGTTAAATTACCGGGGAGAAGTGCGAGGTTGTCGGTCATGAGATGTAGGGCCGCGGCTGAGAACCCCTCAACACTACCGAGGTCGGTATAATTCCAACCCCGAGGATCCACTTCCACAGGTGCAGCAAGAAGGCACAATTACAACAATGAATTCTCTATCAAACGACCATGAACTCTTTAAATTGAAATGGTATCGTAATCGATATAACGGTCTGCTAAGTAGTGATTGTTCTAGTATCTATTTGCAACCTCATCGCTGAAGTTAGAACGCCATCATCGGTAACTCTATACGCGCACCAATCACAGTCCGGCCTCAACCCCAAAGTCTAACCTCCACAGCACTACGTCACTGTAATTAATCACCATCGCAAAAGTCCCGATATTTTTCTTCAACGTTACATACAAATCAAGGTCAACGGTTGCACTTTCCCCGCGATCTAGGCTCAAGGAGATTAGGATCGGCGCTCTAGGCAGGAACATTTAAAGTTCAAGCTCATAATAAAAAGACTTCATCTCTTCCCCATGAATTTTGTACCCGTCGACCCGTGAATATTTCAGCTGTCATTGTTAAGATGTACGCGCGACAACTTCTCATCGGCGCTCTCGCGCTCGGCGTCGATGCGAGCTGGAAAGATTATCAGCCTCAGAATCGCACTCCGAGTTCATGTCCCGATTACACCGACTATTCTCAAAAGCCTCATGAGCCATATTCTTCTGGGGAGTTGAAGTTGCCGTACATGAGGCCTAGTGAAGAATGCAGAACGTTCAAGAGCCCTGCAGTAGAGGTGCGGTAATTCTGAAAACACTGCGACGATGGCGATGACTGACTTCGATGTAGAAAGTCATTGAGGATATGAAGAAGCGTATCAAAAATCCTGATCTTGCGCGTCTTTTTGAGAATACTTTTCCGTCGACGCTGGATACTACGGTCAAGTACTTTGATGCTAATGAGAATTTGGCTTTCATCGTTACTGGTGATATCACGGCTCAATGGCTTCGTGATACTGGAAACCAGTTCGCTCATCTGTACAAGCTCCTTCCTCAAGATGAGAACTTGAAAGATCTTGTCAAGGCTATCATCAACACTGAAGCAAGATACATTTCCGAGTATCCTTATTGCGGTATGGCAAGACTACCAAAGCTATTGGGAAGCGAAGTGCTAATTTGAGACTGCAGGTGCCTTCCAGCCGCCCCCAGAGAGTGGCTTGAGTCCTTCTGTCAACGACTATGCCGAGCTCGTTGTCGTCAACCCGTAAGTTTGATCTGACGGCAGGCCCTTGAACAGGCTAGCTAATCTTGAATCTGTTAGACCTGTCGACAACCAGACAGTTTTTGAGTGCAAAGTCAGTAGACTAGTGTCCAGGACCTGGTGTTCTAGCTAACAACACTTCAGTATGAACTCGACTCTCTGGCAGGCTTCCTCAAAATAGCACGATCATACTACAACAACACTAGAGACGCCTCCTTCATCAACGACAACTGTAAGCCTTCCCATCCCCGACCAAGCTCCACTAACCCCCACCAGTCAAATCCGCTATGACCCAAATCCTTCGTGTGATCGACGAACAATCTCAAAGTACCTGGGCCGACGACTGGTCTTACGTGAGCTATTACAACTGGACCGGCGAAGCAGGCTCACTCTCCCCACCCGTTCCCAACAGCGGCAACGGTGAACCAAAACTCGCCAACGGTCTAGTCGCCTGCAGTCATCGTCCATCTGATGATCTTTCCGTGTTTAACTATATCACCTCTGACAACGCTATGATGTCCGTCGAGCTGGACAACGTAGCTGATCTGCTTGATATGGAGGGCATTCAGAAGAATCTGTCGACAACTCTACGTGGTCATGCAAAGACTATTCGTCAAGCAGTGTGGAATCACACACTCACTTCTAACGGCATATTCGCATACGAGACAAATGGTTATGGAGGACAGTACATAATGGACGATGCCAATGTGCCAAGCCTTGTATCCCTCCCTTACCTCGGCTTTCTCAACCGCTCAGACCCAATCTACCAAAAGACTAAATCACTTCTCTTCTCCCGCGCAAACCCATACTACGCCGTCGGAGAAACATTCCGAGGTATCGGCGGTCCTCACGCGAACGCGACCAACCCATGGCCCATGGCGCACGTCTCAGCTATCTACGGCACTGACGACGACGATGAGATTACCGAGCGGTTGAATATTATTCTGGAGAATACTTCGGGTTTGGGGTTGATTCATGAGAGTGTTAATATTTATAACTCGACGGTATTTACGAGACCTTGGTTTGCGTGGGCGAATAGTTATTTTGCGGAGATGATGCTTGATTTGGCCGAGAGGAAACCTGGGTTGATTTTCAAGAACGATGAGCCGTACGTTGTTAGTGAGTGAGAAACCACAACTTGTGTAGGCTCATGAAGCATCGAATGGTAAAGTTTTGATAATAAATTACAGTATTATTTTTCCTTCACAATAGAAAGAACACAACAGAAAGAACAACAGATCCGTCAATAAGGCACATGCGATTTCGCGTCCAAATTTGTGAAGTATGAGCGCGCTAAAAACGCGTTAGGTATTTGTGGAGACCCTCATCTTGTGCAGTCTACAGGGTAGTTCGCCCACAACTAAACAACACAGCTGTGCTTCCATCTGGTTAATAGCCTCCGGGTGCTAGACGAATTGGTGCAAGCATAAGAGACGAAACAATTTGGTCACTTTATGGCAGATTAGACTAGCGTTTAGGTCACCTTGTTGTAATGCTCTAGATCTTAGATAACGACTCTCCTACCGTTTGGATGGATCCCTACCTTTTCAGATTCACTACGTCAAATCAATTGACCATTTCATGCTATTGAAACGACAATAACGACAATAACGATAAACGTGGACGATCGCACTGTTCAACAGAACATGCATGTCTCGTATGCACACCATCCCACGATCGCTAAACCGATCAGCAGTTCATCTGGACCTTACCAGCTTACCCGGGAGAATCCGCCACGGAGCTTGGAATATGGCAGGGAGTCGCTCACATATCATAATGTTTTGAACAGGGGTTGATTGGTATGTTCCAGGTTCCTGCATCGATGCATCGAAGAACGGACTTGTGTTCTGGACTTGGTGTTTAATGTCATGCGATATGTTTAATTGACTGATTTAAGTTGCTTGGCCGCCACTGATCTGCTACATTCAATTACCACCTGCTGTAATGGCCAAACCACCTGCTAAACGAGTGACTGTAAGAACCCAATCTTGACGACTTGCATCAGTTCATCGATCGCAAGCCCAACCGCATGCGTCGGGTTCTATTGAAAAAAGCCTCGTTCCAAGAAGTCGGAAACCCGTTACTCTTTCTGGTGCACAATAAAGCCACATCCGCAGGGCGAGGCAAGCCCACCAACCAACAAACTCCCTACCCTCGTATTTGTTTGAAGGATTGATTGACCTGAAGACAGGGAAGTAAAAACGCCACACCTGCATGAGAATTATCCAGTAGGATCGCGGTAGCGGAAATTTCTTACGGCAAACGGATGATTTTCGTAGGCGAAGTAACCAACAAGGAAGGTAGGTTACGTTGGATCGATCTCCCTCGGTTCAAAGACCCATAACGAACAACGTAAAACTCTGTTGAAGAAGATATTTATGGAGCACATTTCAGGGGGATTAGGGAAGAGAATGCCTGCATGTGAATATCTGCAGCAGGGGTGGAGTGAATGGATTGGAAGGTGGTGTGAGCTTGTCTTTTTAGCGTCTCGGAAGCGGGAGGCAATTGAGCCGGGCCGTGTCACTGACGACGGGACTGATTGCCCTGAGCGCTGGCCTAAGAATGAGTGGATAAATAACACCGATTACAGGGCTATGTGAATGATTGTGATCAGCGACAGTTGTGTTTGAGAGCTAAACTCTATGAATAAGACAAACAGCAATTAACAAAAATTACTGGACGATATCCTTTCTGATTGCTCACAGATGGTTTCACTCCGCCCCAAGGGTGCATGAAGTCGCACAACATAACCACCAAACCTTATTGGTGCTTTGACGAGGACCCTTGCCCTGTCCCTAGATTACAGGTCACTTCACAAAACAACCCAGTTAGCATTTGCTTCCTTTTCATTAAATCATGGTCTCACTTAAAAGCAACATTGCCAGCCTCTCATAGGCAGTCATTCAATTATCTAGTAGTCACTTGATTATTCGAACAAGTAAATTCCTTGGATTCCCCGTTTCAAATTCCTGTCTTACTGCTTTTGGGTCTGAATAACCGTGGCCGTTTCGGGTCCAGTCTGGAATCCTTTTTGCTTTGACGTCGGTGATACGTTGGCTTAGACCGAGACACTCTGCCTCACACCATGATGTAGCATGTCAGCTTCCGACCTTCCGAGTTAGCTTGTAAATGTAATGCCGTGCTCTGTACCTGTACCTTATCTGACTCTCAGGCACTGGGCCTTAGCTATAGCTGCAGCAGTAACTAAAACCTGGCCGCCACACGTCTTTTATATCGTCACCGTCCGTGATCTGTTTCCCCTCTCTAAATTTCCACTCGTTTTCCCAATTTGTTTGTATCTATTCCTGTCTTTACAATCGCCGCGGCGACACGCTGCTCAAGATGAGTTCCTCTCAAAGAGTCATCACCGACAGCAACAAGTCGCCCCTCATTCAAGTTTTGTCTTTGATGTTTCTCGTCATTGCCATCCTTGCGTGTCTTGTTAGAACCGGCACCAAGCTTTACATGATCAAGACGGTGAGATCTGACGATGTTCTCATTATTGTCGCAACTGTAAGACAATCCCCTCCCGAATTGCCCATGAGAGACTCATCAATATTGGGTACAGCTTCTTGCGGCTTGTCAAACAGCCACTGTCTTTAATGCGTGCGAGCACGGACTTGGACAGCATTTTGAGACGCTCAGCGATGATGACCAGGTGGTCTTCTTCAAGGTAAATAATTTCGAGTGTGGTGATGTCAAGCAATTAACCGTGAACAGAGTCAATATGCGACAAATACCATGCTCGTCGCTTCGCTGCTTTGCTGCAAATTGTCCGGCACAATGAGTCTTCGCATCATGGCGCAAAAGAGTCAAAAATGGATCATAATCGCTTGTGAAGCCATCGTCGGAATCTGGGGTCTCACAGCCCTCCTCGTCAACTTCTTCCAATGTCAACCGCCCGAGCCATGGATGTACGGCGACAACGACAAGTGCATCAACCTCGTCGCATTCTGGACATACTACTCGACAGCAAACATCATTACAGATCTTGTCATTGTGGTCATCATGGCAGAAAACGTAGTCAAGATCCAAACATCGTGGTCGAAGAAGATTTTGGTGATGAGTGTTTTCGGAAGCCGAATTTTGTACGTATCACATGGAGTTCAATTGATCGACGGTGTATTGACCAGAAAAATAAAGTGTAACGCCCGCCATCGCTGCACAGATCCACTACTCCAATAAGGCTTTTGCTTCCGACGATCACTCATTCGCGATCTGGCCCGCCGCCGTTTCGATCCAACTAGTACAATGCCTCGCGATTCTGACCGTCTGTCTTCCCAACTTCAAACCTTTCCTCGACAGCTTGGAGTCTGGACAGATCCGCGTTGACGATCTGCGACGACAGGGCAAGTCAAGCAGTGGTGGATACCCAAGTCACAGACCCGATTACGCGGGAGGGAAGAGCCAAAGGACAGATCGGTCTCGGTCTCGCGCGCAAACGAGAACGCAGCACAGTGAGATACACGAGATGGAAGATTTCAATGCACAGGGCAAACAAAATGACAGGAGCTGGGATGGGCAAAGTCGGTCGAGCCACTCAAGTCAAAAAATTCTGATCCATCAGACCTGGCAGGTAGACGTAGAGAGTACGCATGAAGGAGGGGCTAGACAAGCATGAGATCACATATCATTTTTAGAGATCCATTGGATGAAACAGCGTGGCTTATTTCTGTACCAATACGGAGTTGTAAAAAGAATGTTTGCTTATATAAAATAGACCATTAAGAGCTTCAAATAAACCACTGCACATGCTGATGCTGATGCTGGTAAGACCAAAAAAAAAAAAAAAAAAAAAAAAGGGATATGCATGAATTTTCTCTGACCAACATGAGAAAAGAGAGAATTGCAACATGGTATGCATGCAGGGGTCCAGACTGTTTGCTCAGTGACGGTAAGACAAATCGAGAAGGTCCAAAAGATCAAGCTGGGTTGAGGTAAAACATACGTAACAGACACATCCTTCTCAGGTCCGAGAGCTACCGAATAACTGGAAACAGGCAAGTACGCCGAAATGTCTGCTGCTGAAGATCTGGTGGCTCGAGAGTAGTCTGTTCCCGAGCAATCCCTACACACCCCTGTATCATACCTTGTCTTTCTTGACTGTTGGTAGGGGACTTTTTTTAGGTGGGTGGCGTCTGTGCCGCTTATTTGCGTGTCTAATGCCGGACTAGGCTTGTGAATAGAACTTAATAAAATGATACGATGATCTACGAGATTGAGTTTACGGGGTGTTTTAACCCAAGACATTTATGCTTTTTTGAGATGTTTTGAGATCTGTTTTGAGGCGAGGAAAAAAGAAAGAAAAGAGGCAATCAGTTTGAGATCGTTCGTTGGGATGTCATGCCCTGTACATATCCTGCAGGGGACCCTTGCCCCGGAACTGACGGGGGTGTCGGGGGATTCTGCCGGATCAGCAAATGTATGGACTCTAACCGAAGAGAAGCGATGTTGCAGCAGAACATGAATAAGAATGAGTTATTACCGGAACGCATCTGTACTGTATCAGCCTCGGTTGGTGGCGTACAAACACCTCCCACACCCCAAGCTTTCCATCCCATCCAGGGGTCTCACTGTTCCATTCCATTAGCCTACTCCGTGTACCTTTTAACATTGTTCCTTCCTCCCTTCTTTTTCTTTTCCTCCTCAGTAAATCCTTCTCTCCTTCCTTTTTTCCCCGTTTTAATCCCGAGTGCTACACATCATGGGCGATCGCACTTCAAGTCCCAGCTTCGAGATGGGCAACAATGCCAGTGTCAAGGCTGATAAGGATCTCAAGGTCTCGGCTGTCGCGGAATCGGATTCTGGGAGAAGCTCGACTACTAATTATCATGATAAGGATCAATTGGAGCGGATGGGAAAGAAGCAGGTTCTTCGAGTATGGCTCCCCCTCCTTCCTACTTTGACTGCATGATTTACTGACGTTTGTAGCGCAACTTTGGATTCCTTTCTATTCTCGGATTCTCTTGCACCATCCTTATCACCTGGGAAGCTATCCTCGTCCTCTTCGCCCAAGGTCTCAACAATGGTGGTACAGCCGGTATCATTTACAGCTTCATCGTTGTGTGGATTGGTAACTTTAGTGTTTTTGCGACCATGTGTGAATTGGTTTCTATGGCGCCTACCTCTGGCGGTCAATATCACTGGTAAGCCCTCCATCCCACCACCAATTATCATCTCCAGTACACTGACACTTTGCAGGGTCGCTATGATGGCGCCGCGCTCCTGCTCCAAGTTCCTCAGCCATCTCACAGGCATGCTCACCGTCGGCGGCTGGCAAGGCTCCGTATCATCCAGCGCTTTACTCACCGGTAACATGATCCTGGGAATGGCGACGATGAACAATGAATCTTTCCAACCTGAGCTTTGGATGGGAACCTTGCTGTTCTGGGCGATCTTCTTGTTTGCTGTGTTCATCAACACGCTCGTTAGTTCCGTGCTGCCCAAGTTTGAAGGTCTCATTTTGATCCTTCACATCCTTGGTTTCTTCGCTATTCTCATCCCGCTTGTCACTCTTGGACCTCATGCCAGTGCTTCGGATGTTTTTGGTACTTTTGTTAATAATGGTGGTTGGTCTTCGAATGGTGTTTCTTTTATGGTTGGTATGATGGGTAATGCTTTTGCTTTTGTTGGCACTGATGCCGCTTTCCACGTAAGTCTCCCCCCATATCATTGAGTGGCCACATCTGACAATTTCTAGATGTCCGAGGAAACCGTCAACCCCTCCGTCGTAGTCCCGACCTCCATCCTCCTCAGTCTCTGCATCAACGGCACCTGCGGTTTCGCCATGGTCATTGCGATGGTCTTCTGCATGGGCAACGTCGACGAGGCATTCGCCTCAGGACCTGGCATGCTCGGATTCCCTCACATGTACATCTTCGAACAAGCCACCAACTCGCGCGCCGGCGCTACCGTCATGTCTGCCATTATCGTCATCCTCGCTAGTTGCGCGACCGTCGGTATGCTGGCTTCGACATCACGTGTCTTCTGGTCTTTTGCCCGTGATCGTGGTCTTCCTGGTTGGAGAACTCTTTCAAAGGTCAGCGAGAGGACTACCGTTCCTGTGTACTCTGTTCTTTGCACGGCTGCTATTTCGGTCTTGTTGTCGCTTATCAACATTGGATCACCTGTTGCGTTCCAGAACGTTACTTCGCTGTCCATCTCCTGCCTTTACTCCTCTTACCTCATCGCTGCTGGCTTGCTTCTGTACCGCCGAACTACCAAGGGCTTCACTCTGCCTGCTACTGGTACTACCGACCTTCCCGCTTTGGCCAACACCACCGGTGCCGAACTTGTCTGGGGACCCTTCCACCTCAAGGGTGCTCTTGGTATCGCCAACAATGTTTTTGCCATGTGCTACCTCGTCGTTGTCGGATTCTTCAGCTTCTGGCCTCCTATGGTTGAGCCCACTGTCGACATGATGAACTACAGCGTTGTTGTTACTGGTGGTCTTGTCATTTTTAGTGTTATTTACTACTTTGTCTGGGCCAGAAAGGAGTATAACGGTCCAATCATTGAGAACTAGTGTTGTTGTGGAAAAGTTTGAACTTCTTTGGCGCTGTTGGGAAATGGTATTGGAAGAGATCGATCGAGAATGGGCATCTCTCAGAGATATATAGAATGCTAGCTTAATACAATTATATCAAAGCCAGCTCACGGCTTAGCTACCTTCTCTGGCTCATGTGCCACTCCGCGTACTCGATATCCGGCGTGTACCGAGTCTGAACCGGCTTTATACCAATCAACCATCCAACCCAAGATGCCACCCAAAGAACAAGATGGGACACAGCTATATCAACGGTCTTCAGCCGTGTCTTCAAGTCCGCATTCGACACAGATAAGAGCTTTTGTGCATTCAGAAACACCGGCACATTATCCAGATAACGAAAAATGACAAACAGATTTAGCGGAACCCACAAGTCCAAGAACATCCCTTGAAGTCGAGACGGCAACCTCGAAAGCCATGCATTAGTCAACATCTTCGGTGCATCCAAAATAACGCCGTTCAAATTCCAAAAGAAAACCGCTTTATCGCCATCCTCTGGGTCCGTCCTCTCCACAACCTCGACATCGTCACCCTCCAAGCTCGCTCGTCCCCATTCATGCCATGTATACGGCGGAACCTCAACCTCAGCCCTCGCACCCTCTTTGACCGTGAAGATATCTCGCTTGTCGTTTAGTTGAACCCAGATCGATCCTTTCGTGAGGCAGAGATACTCGGTGTGTGTTTCGTGCCAGTGTAGGCCACTTGTCCAGGTTGAGTTTGTGGGGAGGGTGATGTGTACTCGGCCTAGGGTTGAGAGGTTGTATATTACGCCGTTCGGGAGGGGGCGGGTAATTACGTTGGGTATCTTCTTTTCACTCATTTCCGATAGCTTCGGTGAAGTTGTGTAAGATGAAGTCTGATAGAGTTCGGGAACCCCTCATCTGGGTGATATAAGCAATGACATAAGCTGTCGGACGAAGGATAAGCCATGTGGCTGGCCGTTTTGGGATCGTCTTAGACTATATGCCTTATCTTATCATCTCTGTTTTTTTCGTCCAATGACTGGAATTATCATGATACCACGAAAGTCAAAACAATGCCGGACCTGCTTCCAGTCCTTCAAAGAACGTGGTGATTCCGTCCAAGACGAGTCTGACTTCCATGATGACAACAGGAATGATTACAGCTGCTCTTATGTGGGCGTTGAGGTCAGCCACAGCGATAGCTAAAAAGATGTATGTAGCGGCTTTTTCGATGCCTTGGAAGAAGACGTGGCTTATTGTGGTGATCGGCATTGTGTATGATGGTTGGATGCTGGTAGATCTGGTGGGTTGATGTTCGGTGGTTGATGTTAGTGAAAGGACGAGAGGAAGATTGGAAGGGAATAAGAAAAGACATTTTATGCTCAGCTAAAGCTTTATGCTGGGTAAGCCAAAAAGAAAGGTTCTGTGTAACCAGACGAGTTATAATGCGTCAAGGAAAGCCTACATTTGTCGAGAAAAGCTTATCCCGACCATTGGGCTATGCCGGCTTCACCGTGCATCGCAACTACAGATCACGAGATAACCGTGGAGACCAGCAAATTGACTGTCATTGTCGTAATTCTCTCTTCTGTTAAGTTGAAATCACAGTCACTATCTCTGTCACATCTTCAACTATCGAGACCGCACCCGCTATTTGGGTTCTGCTAGTGACACATCTGGTGATAATACTTTCCCCAAACTGCAGTTAGGATGTAGCAAATCGGTCCCTGCAACTTACAAAACTTAGCGTTAGTAACAAATAGCACTGATTCACTGTATTGTTCTGTTTTCGCCAGGCCGTCAAACTAGTCGCATTCCATAGATAAAGGCTCGTGTTATAGGATAATAGCAACAGGGGCACAAAATTGACATTCATCTGGACCTCATCAACAAGATACCGTGTTATGATCTCACAAAGGACTTCGTTACATTCCATCCTTTCTTGTTAGGATAGAACCTATGTTTGACTCGGCTGCCTAGAGGATACCTGCCAAGGATCATGGTAACCAACATGCATAAAAATTGTGGATAAAAAACGAGTGTCGACCACTGATAGCGCTTTCGCGCACTATACCCTGCTACACTCCAGGGCAGCTGAAACGCAAGTCCTTCCTACAGACATTAAGAGTTCTCGCTCCCCTTTTCCCCTTGTTTCTCTCACTTCCTAGCTTTCTTTCCTACGACTCAGGGCCAGACAGCTCGTTCAGCGAAGATACAAGACAAAAAAACAGTAAGCCGCTGTACGCGACTTCTATGCATATGCCGAGGCTATTTATTCTCGTACCGACCGGAGCAAGGCGATAGTCATTCGGTTTAATTGTCGATATCAAGACGAAAATGTCCAACCCCGGTGATTACACCATTGGCTGGGTATGCGCACTCTCCAAGGAGTTCACAGCAGCTAAAACCATGCTAGATGAGAATCATCCACCATGTAAGTAATTCTTTGGACTGGGAGACAAATCTCGGCTATAGTTTCTGCTTGAAGCTAGACTGACTCTGATTGAAACTCTGTTTTACTGGTAGACTAAGCTGCACGTAACTAACAATTCTCTATAAGGCTCCATCCCAAACCGAGATACCAACCAGTATGCCCTAGGCAAGATCGGAAATCACAACGTGGTTATAGCTGTCCTCCCAGACGGGGAATATGGACTATCGTCCGCTGCAAACGTCGCTACAAACATGCTAAATGCCTTTCCTAATATCCGTATCGGCCTTTTAGTGGGCATTGGCGGTGGAGCTCCAACATCCCGGAAGGATATACGACTAGGCGACGTTGTTGTAAGCTCTGCTGGACAGGGAACTGGCGGCATATTCCAATACGATTTTGGACGTACAGTTCAGGACATGGAATTCCAGACAACTGGCTTTCTGAATCGAGCCCCTACAGCCTTGCGTACTGCTATAAGCGCTCTGAAGACAGAGCATGACATGAAAGGCCATCGCATACAAGAGACTATTGCTGAAGGTCTAGAACGCTATCCAAGGCTAAAAAGAAAGTTCTCTCGCCCACCCAGGTTCCATGATCGTCTCTACCTTTCCACCAGCGTACATCCGTTCAAGGACGGCCGAACATGCGATGAGGCCTGTGGCGAAGGCACTGAAGCTGAACCCAAGCTTGTGAAGCGAGACGAGCGAAGTGAAGAAGATGACGACCCAACAATTCACTACGGCGTCATTGCGTCCGCAAGTCAACTCATGGGAGACGCAAAGATCAGAGATAGATTGTCTTCTGAACGTGGTGTCATATGCTTTGAGATGGAGGCAGCGGGGCTAGTTAACACCTTCCCTTGCATCGTTATACGAGGGATTTGTGACTATTCAGATACCCATAAGAACGATGAGTGGCAGGAGTATGCAGCTATGACAGCCGCAGCTTACGCGAAAGAATTGTTGAACCAGGTGCTAGTGACAAGGGTCGAGGAGGAGAGACGCATTAACGAGGTTCTAGGACAATGTATGTTAATCCGTTCCTAAGTCGTGAGCGTTGGCTGATTTTTCAAGTACGTTCCACCGTTGATGGAATAAACTCCATCATAGAGGGACAAAGGTAAGCTCGAACTATTGTGCTGCGGAGACTGCATACTAATCTTCGGCATGGCAGTGAAGTTCTCAATGTGATCAATAGTCGGGCAGAGTCGGACGAGTATCGAGAGATTATCGATAAACTACCTTACGTGAAGGACGCAGCTTTCGACTCTCACAGCGAGGAACACAATCCAAAATGTCTGGAGAATACTCGGGTTGACCTACTCACCCAGATATCGCAATGGGTAGAGAATGACGATTCCAAGACTGTCTTTTGGCTCAACGGGATGGCCGGGACTGGAAAATCAACTATATCAAGGACTGTTGCCCAAATGCTTTTCAGCAAAGGCATTCTCGGCGCCAGCTTCTTCTTCAAAAGAGGCTATGCTGACCAGGGAAGTGCTGCAAAGTTTTGCACCACCATCGCTCGTCAACTAGCATTGCATAATGGCTGTTTCGGCACGTCTCTTCAGAACGTTATTCAGAAGCACCCTGATATTGGTAACAAAGGGGTAAAGGAACAGTTCGAGAGACTTATCATGGAGCCTCTTGCAGATGCCGCCAAAGGTCAGTCAGCCAGCAACTCAGTTATTGCCGTCGTCGTTGATGCTTTCGACGAATGCAATTCTGAACAGGACATCAAGCTTCTTATCAATCTCTTTTCCCAGATGGGAAAGCTTCATAATGTCAAGTTGCGTGCCTTGCTCACAAGCCGCCCAGAGCTCCCAATCCGCCTCGGATTTAATAGCGTTACAGAAAGCTTCACGGATCTCATTCTTCACCAAATCCCGCGATCTGTGATCGAGCGCGATATTTCTGTCTTTTTCCAACATGAAATCCGGCGAATTGTACTGGATTGGAACAGCTCTGTAGCTGAAAGCCGCTGGTTGTCCATGGATTGGCCGGGAGATAGTGACCTACAGATCCTAATAGAGCGGGCGATCCCTCTATTTATCTTCGCCGCCACCATGTGTCGATTCGTCTCGGATAGGAATAGCGGTCCCAAAACCCGGTTAAAGCAAATCATTGAATCTACAAGCTGGTCAAGTGGCGACCAGATGCAAGCCACGTACGCGCCTGTTTTAGATCAACTGCTTGTTGGTCTGTCCCCAAGAGGAAGAACAGATGCCATCCGGGAATTCCAAACGATCGTTGGAGCTATTGTCCTCCTTGAAACTCCTTTACCTGTAGACGTACTGTCCAGGTTGATTGACGTTGACCAAGACAGAATACATGACCGACTCGATAAGCTCCACTCTGTTCTTGATATTCCAGAGTCTCCAGGAGTACCCATCCGTCTCTTCCATCTCTCATTCAGGGAGTACCTAATCGATGAAGGGAACTATCCAAGCAATGAATTCGCAATTAACTACAAATATACCTCTCGCAAGCTATCTGCAGACTGTCTAAGGGTGATGAGGGCCAATCTGAAGACAGATATCTGTAATTTGCGCCACCCTGGAACGGAACGTGTGGGCATCATCAATGGGAGAATCATAAACGATCTCATCCATTACCATATGTCCCCAGAGCTTCAATACGCATGTCTCTATTGGGTCAAGCATCAGGAAGTGGCAGTTATAGAGCCTGCTGACACTCAATCGATTATGGACTTCTTAAAGGTTCATTTTCTTCACTGGATCGAAGCTTTGGTATTATTGAACAGGCCTTGGGAAATCTCAGGTCTTCTGAAGACATTGTGTACTGTTTGCAAGGTTAGTTCAGTAACTAAGATGTCATCGAAACTGTGCTCACGAGATTGGTGACAGAACGATTTATCGTTAACCGAATTCCTCGAGGATGCTTTGAGATTTCTTAACTTCAGCATCGCGACCGTGGCCGAACGCCCTTTGCAACTATACTCTCATGCGCTACTCTTTGCCCCAGAAAATAGCCTCGTCAAGTTGATTTTCAAGAAGGACATACCCGGATGGATTGATGCTGTTCCTACTATGAGGGCGGATTGGGATTCGTGCCTACGAGTATTTCCCAACGCCTCGGAGTTTATCAGCTTCGTTCCACATACCACACAGCTCTGTATAAGAGGTCGTTGGGCTCTTGGTCTACTAGACTGGAATACCGGAGAGTGTTTTGAAACGACCCACAGGGTTTTCGAGTCAGAAGACGGGTCAGCGTTGTCCCCGGACTGCCAGGTAATAGCATCTTCGACATCTGACAAGGTTGTGGAGATCAGAGAGTTTAGGACGGGCGTGATCCGGTGCGAGCTGCAAGCAGGCTGTGAGTCTCAGTCAAAACTGTTCTTTTCGCCAAATTCAAAACTCCTCCTTGTCTCAACAAAGGAAGGCTGGCAGATCTGGGATTGGGCGGCTCGGACGGAATTATGGAGATTCGCCTGGAGCCAGGATCCAGGCAGGGTCTTTCTGAGGCCCAAGTTCCGAGGTATACATATTGAACCAAGGAACAACGTTCATAATACCTATGTCGGGGCCCCTTATGTCAAGGAGATTTGCTTCTCGGCTGATTCTGCGCTTCTCATGACTTCAACGTGTTCTCTAACCGATAAAGTCTGCCGTCGCCATTTGCTCAGGATTTGGAATTGCCTCACTGGCGAATACTTATTCCAACGGGCCATTTTATCTAACCCTTCTTGCAAGTTCACGCCGGATAGCAAAGCTTTTGTATTTATGTCTACGACATATGAGATTGAAGTCTGGTCGACAAAGACCTATAGCCGTATCCGTGGCTTTTTTGTCCCATATACCAAGAACGTCTTGGTCAAGTTTATAATCTCGCCTGATTCGAGATTTCTTGCATATTTATGCCCACCCAAACCGTTCCAAATCATGAGTCTAGCTGTTGATCAGCCTTTCTCTCTGACAGATGGCGATCAATATGGAAACAAATTCTTGTGTTTCACACCAGACTCAAACCATGTGGTGGTTAGTAGTGAGTGCCGTGGATTACAGATATGGTCTATACGCACAAACAGAAAGTTCAACATGGCTATACAGGATGACGATACCACCAAATTCGCCGTCTTCTCCCCGGATGGTAAGATTATGGTGACTACGCCTCACGGCATTTCTCCGCCCCAAGTATGGGACTGGGAAACAGAGATTAACCGCTCCAAGTGTGAGCATGTTTCAACAATCAGCGTTAATAAGATCATGTGTGTTATGGGTGTTATTTTGTCACCTGATTCGAAGAAGCTTGCCCTCAAATATGATGATATGACCGAGATTTATGATATATCCCTCGGTAGATTTGTACGGCTATCTACTGTGCGACGAGAAGGTCCACACTATGATTATTTCTCTCCTGATTCAAAGTTTTACGTTTCTCCCAGGGGCGAGCACACCTCGGTTTCGGACGTCTGTACAGGTGTTTCTGTATGGCTATCACACGAGGGGGGCAGAGATGTTAAAATCGCCTTCTCAGACGACTCACAGTGGTTGGCGGTAACAACGACGCCTATGGAAGGTATGGAGGTGGAGCGGGGAAGTGCACGGATCCTGATCTTACAGAAGGTTGGCGACAGCTTCAAATTACGGCAGACTCTCGAAAGGTCAGACTGCTACAGCCTTACTGGAACAAGACTTTCTTCAGATGGCAGACTTGTAGCTGCTGTGGATATCCACACAAGGAGTGTTCTTGTGTGGAATCTGCAGAGACCACTAGATGAGCCCTTTGTGGTCGAAGGATGCGAGTCTATAGACTGTCTCTCACCTTCTTTTCTGGCAACGGTACACTGGGACACTGGGAAGACCAACATTTGGCATATAGCATCCAGACAGTGCTACACGTCATTGGAGGGTTACCATCGCGCTTGTATCTTTTCTCCGTCTGAACGGCTGTTGGCCGTTGTGTTTTGTGACGAAGTAAGGATCTTGAATTGGAGAACAGGCGTTTGTCTGGTCGCCATACATGGAGCGTACGAACCATATAAGGACAGACCTGTAATTTCCTTCCTTCCTAGAGACGCCGGTATTCAAATTGGGTTGGGCGTCGTTGAGATTCCAAAAGAGGTACTCGCACCGCCATTTCCCCCATCAAGCCCGAAAGTGATTCGGCACCGTCGGAATTCGCTATTCTGTGTTGCTTCGACCTTCGGCTGGATTCAATGGGGAAGGGAAAAAGTTTTGAAGCTCCCAGCAGATTACTATCGTAACAATGCTGTGGTATTAAACAGTCAAGTTTTCCTAACAGTAGGGTCACGCAGACTCGTCATGATTAGTTTCCGACAGTCCCAGCTTTTGGATTTACTTGATACGGATGAAAGAGGTATATCTACTGGAGGAGTTTAAGATAGAACAAGAAGCAAAAATTTTCATCATTGGCAGTTTTGAGGTTTAAAGAGAGATGCTATCAATGTTGGTTGTTCACACCATCAATGTCAAGAGAGACACAGTAGCAAGGGTGGATAGCGATTGACCATCGATGTATCGTCAAGCGCTCCTGTCAGTCGCCCTCTTATCGCTCTCGTGACTGCTATGTTCGCACTGGCATTTTCGTTTAAGATAGCATGATCCAACCGGAAGCGATCTACTATCTGTTCTTGCTTCGATACTTGGTGCTTCGCTTCCGCCCATAGTCGGCCTCGCTAGACTCCAACGCCGCCAGGAAATCCGTCTCCGTCTTTTCCTCTTCACTCGGCTCTGTCTCGACGTCCTGTTTAGGCTCTCTCAGCTTCAACGGATCTATGGGCTTCTTGGCGGTTTCTCGAACTGGTAGTTCCTCAACCATATAGTCGTCCAGGCCAACTCCTTGCAGTGATTTTGCATCTTTTGACTTGTTCAAATCACAAGCCAGATACCCCTCTCCTTGTCTACTTCTATTCCAAGCTTCAAAACCAAGGATGTACAGGAACTTGTCCATGATCCGCTCTTCCCAGTTGATGGGAGACCCGGCACTCAAAGACCATGCTTGAGCTGTACGCAATGCTTCGACACAGCGTCCCAGTTGTCGCTGTCTCCCATCGTCAGTAGCAGGTATCCGCCCATCGGAAGCCTCGATATATGCAGTAAACGGTGACTTGTAACTTAGAAAGGTGACCGGCAACCAGTACTTATAACCATCTTTCTCGATTAACTCTTCGTTGAACGCGCCCGTAACACCAAGAAACAGCATGATGACGATTATCTTATCAACGGCGGTCTGCCATCCGTTATTGAGTGACTTCCATTGGTACTTCTGCAGATGGGCCACTTGATCAGGGTGTGTTTGAGGCCATGAAGCGAGACGAAGTAACGACTCGGTTTGTGCACAAGCAATAAGAGCTTTGATACCCTTCACCCGGCGAGCTTTATCATCCGGGTGTTGGGTCTTGGTCGTCCACCAGGACATTTTCATCATATCCGGTGACAAAGGCTTTGAGTCGGCCACAGCCAGGCAGAGTGGCATCGAATGCGCTTTGTCCAGGACATCATCAGAGAAGAGCTTGGACTCCGACATCGTTTGTTCTATCGCTTTCCGACCGGTGGCTGCTATCATTCTTCCAAGTGAAGATGCAAACCGACGTACGTGAGGAGCCCATTCTTCTCTAGATTCGCGAGGTACGAGAATTAACGGCTTCCTGTCGCCGTGATGATAGGTGAATGACTGTAAAGAGCGCTTGTACCACTGATCTTGACGCTGGGAGTTTGAGGCGACGATCTGGAAGTGGTGAGAAAGAAGATTTGTAAGTTCTTGATCTATCTCCTGGGCCTCCATGCCTGAGATTGAATATTTTATTTGTGTTCTAAATGGGAGAGATGAAGTTGTAAGAGCGAGATTTCGGGGGTATTTCTTCGTTGTCAAAACTCAGCCCCAGCGCTCAGCCACACTGTTTGAGTCATCCGGTACAAAAACGGATCAACTACGCACCTAACGTGAGATGGACAAAGCCTCTATGCATGAATTATGTTAGTATTTTAATACCAGGAAAATAAAAGCATGGGGTTACCTCTTATAGACTATTAGTCCGAAAAGACTGAAGATCGTCCGCACTTGGTTACCACCCGATGTACCCTATATTGCCGTTACCCCACTTTCAATCCACGCCCATAAGAACAACGACTATAAACACTACAACTTGATCGAGTAACAAAGCTCACAAAATCTGTGAAATTTCACCCTTTAGTTCGTTTCGGTAGGAAAGAAGAATGATTCGAGTCGCTGCTTGTCACGTATCTCCCATCTTTCTCTCCGCCAAAGAAACAACAGCAAAAGCAATCACTCTCATCAAACAAGCCGCAGGAAACAAAGCCAACCTCGCCGTCTTCCCTGAAACATACATCCCAGCCTTTCCGATATGGAGTGCCCTCCGTCCACCTACTGAGAATCACGAGCTTTTTAAACGGATGGCCAAAGAGTCAATCTTTGCTGATGGCGATGAAATACACGCTATCCGCAGCGCTGCAAAAGAGGCAAATACTATGGTCAGCTTGGGGTTTTCTGAAAAGACCCGCTTTAGCAGTGCAACCTTGTACAACTCGAATATCCTCATTGGAGAGAAGGGTGATGTTTTGATACACCATCGCAAACTAATGCCTACTTTCTTTGAGAAGTTGACATGGGCTCCTGGAGATGGCCATGGTCTGCGTGTGGCAGATACCAAGTTTGGAAAGATTGGGAATCTGATCTGTGGAGAGAACACAAACCCACTGGCCAGGTATACTCTCATGGCCCAGGGTGAGAATATTCATCTTTCTACTTGGCCACCGATTTGGCCGACGAGAGTTCCACCAGTCGACGAATTGGGAGAGCTCAAGATTGGGGTTAAACCGAATTATGACAATGTCACCGCCAACAGAACGAGAGCAGCTGCACATTGTTTCGAAGCTAAAAGCTTTGGTGTTCTTTGTTCGGGCGTCCTGGGAGAAGATGCTATTGGGACTATTGCGGAAGGGTCTGAATATTTGACGCAAGTGCTGAAGCAGTCTCAACGTGGCGCGACTCAATTCTTGGATCCCACCGGCGCACCTATGAAGGGTTTCACTATCAACGATACCGGAGAAGATATTACCCAAGACTTGTTGCAGCATGAAGAGGGTATTCTGTATGCGGATCTTGATATTGAGGATTGCATTGAAGGGAAGCAGTACCATGATGTCGTTGGGGGATACCAACGGTTGGACGTTTTCGATCTCAAAGTTAATCGTACGCGTCGAGAACCCGTTACTTTCACTGAGGATACTAATCGTTCATCACAGAAGTGGGAGTCTCTTGATTAGCTTGCACTAAATATTGAAGATACTCTAAGGGATGATCTCTGTTCATGATAGCATTTGCCCGACTCAATTCATTCAGTAAAGCAATCTTGTTGGAAAAACTCCTAGACTTTACCCCTGCCAAAACTCATCCCAAGCTCCCTTACAAAGCTCACGAACATGCTGTAGAAGGTCCTTAAACTCAAGCGGTTCCTCCCCTTCAATCATTACTTTACCATCTTTGACACCATGCCATCCCTCGATAGGCATTTTCAGAAAATCATGACCCTTGTCGCAGTGTACTAGAGTCTTGCTTGCCAGAGTCCTGGGTCCGTCACCGACTCGACTTTGGTAGCATCCCTCGCACAGAAATCCTTCGAAGCAGTGCATGCATTGGTGCGCAACCTGGTTTCCAAACCCATGAAATTCATTGGAAGGGTCGCATTCACCCTCGCACATTCGCTCGCCTGGGATTAAGTCTCCTTCATCAGGTAGTGATTCACCAGGCAGTGGGTCATCTGGCTGTTTCTCATCTGGCTGTGATGGTGTTTCACCAGGTTCCTTGGAGCCTTCATCTTCGTCAGCTGGTGTATCCGGCCCGGCTTCACTCTCTTCCTCATCCTTCTGAGAGATCTCTGGATCCAAACGACTGAGTTGTGCGGACACCAAGATCTGTGCGACGCGTGTGAGCTCCTCACCCTTTCCTTGGACCTTCTTGCTAAGAATATGCAGAATCTTAGCAAGGAAGACCAGGTCGCGGGCGTCATTCCAGTCAACAGTATCACTCAGGTTATCGATGCAGTTGTTGACGATATCCTGAAGAATCTTCTGGGACTCAATAACAGGGCCCATCTTGAAGTACATCTTGGCCATAGTCAAAGGACGGTGGAGGTTGGACATACGGGGTGGAACATCCAGAGCTAGAGGGCGAGACAAGATTGTTCGAATAGTATCAAGAAGTTCAGCTTTGACTTCAGGGTCGGACGACTCTTGGAATAACTTCCACGCGATGTCACACTGGTACGTGATAGCCCAGTCCAAGATATCGACAGGATTGGCGTTTGTTATAGCGTAAGGCCACATATTCGACCCGCTCTCAAGAACCTGATCCAAGACCTTGCTGGCTGTCTGTGGATCATCGCGGACTTGCCAATGGAATAGTGCCAGTTCGACCTGCATAGGCGCGGCAGCTTTAACGTTGTCTAGGTGCTTAATAGCGTCTTCATAAATTTCCAGGACAAATTGTTCCTCGTGAGTCTTCAGTGCCGCGTCTCGAACATGGCTGTGCAATAGCCTACCGCTCTCTTCGAACTCGTTTGCCAAATAGGTCAATCGCTCCAAAGGGGTCCAGTCTTTGAGAATCTCGATGAACCGCTGAGGTGACGAGGTAGAGGACAGGTCGATCTCTTCTACGAGAGCAAAGCTTCTCGTCAAACCAGTTGGGTCGGACTTTCGAGATTGCGCGAATGAACGGGCCGCCTCGTCCATCTTCCCAAGTAGTACCTCAATACTAGCTTTGATGTACCAAGCATCGCGCTTGTCCGATGGAACTA
The DNA here is from genome assembly GCA_004367155.1 of Fusarium clavum. Classification (NCBI taxonomy): domain Eukaryota; kingdom Fungi; phylum Ascomycota; class Sordariomycetes; order Hypocreales; family Nectriaceae; genus Fusarium; species Fusarium clavum. Next base: position 20,910 of record QGEC01000240.1, on the reverse strand, counting down.
TAGCATCGTGATCAACATTCTCCATAGCCTTCGTGACATAAGTGTATGCCTCGTCGTATGCTTCCTTCTTTACCAAAACTTGCGCAATGGCGTGCTGACTTTCGAACCTTCCCAGCACGTCGTCCTCCATCTGCAAAGCTTTTTTGAGAGTCTGAATAGTATTATCAGGCGTTGAGTAGCAAAAGAGGGGGATAGCCACCGATCGGTATGCATTCGGAGCCATAGGTATATCGTCGAAGAGGTTCTCTAGAGCCATTGCGCGCCGCTGCTGAGGAGTGAGATCTTCATCTGCTGCTTGATCTCCAAAATTGGCTTTAGCACGCTCAGCGATTTCGTCGTCCATTGGTCGCTGCTTCAGTTAGTTCCTCTACCACATACAAAGCTCTGGCTGTACTGACCAATGCGACAAGGCATTCGATGTTGTTGAAACATCCGACCACAGCCATTGTATCTGTTTCACGGTATAGGACCCTAACATGCGCCTTGAGAAGCTCAAAGAGACAGTCCCGAGGGTTTTCCTTCAAACCAGCCCACCATTGAGCGATATCATCACTCATGATTGACTTCACCCCTCCAAGCAAAGACACCCAAGTAGAGACCTTCTCAAAATACTCTTCTTTAAACATCTCGTCGTAATCGCAGACGTATACCTTTGTACGGTCCTGGGCACAATAGCGTTCAACAAACCTGTATTTGTTCAGCATTATGCTAGCGAATTCTTCCATGACCTGAGCCTGCTCTTCGGCAGTGTGACTCTGAGGGTCGATAGCATCCCAATAGTGAAAGACCTTTGCGTAAGTATATTGCTTCAAAGACCGTGGAATCGCGATATCATCCTCCTCTGCGCGAAGGAGGCTTGCAAGGTCCAGGAATAGCTGACGGTTTGTTTCAGAAGCCTTCCAGTGTTGGGACTTTTCCTTGGTCGCTGTGTTACAGAAGAAGGCCCTCATGGAACGTTCGTGGAACTTGACAGGTAATTTGTCGTCGCTGTAGATAGCCTCAGGATCAGCGTTTGCTTGGTCAAGCTCTTCCACGGCAGTACCGGAAAACCCTTGAGTTTTGACCTTGGCCCGCTGTTCGGCATCTGCACCAGGGTCACCGATTCGAATCAGGTTGAGGATCGAGTCAGGGGTCTCATCGATATCGAATTTCTTGTCATTAGTCCACAGCCTCAACAAAGAGTTTACTTCGTCAAGAGTGAGAGACTGTTTGTGTGCGACCCAGCGTAGAAGTCTGTTTACCAGTGACTTATGCTCTGGGATCAGATATTTGTAGCAGTCGGCTACAAGGATTTCATAGATCTCATCGAGATCAGTCGGTAGGGGCTTCTCAAGGGTACGAAGAACGGCTGCCTCGCGTCCGAGGGAATTGAAACGATGAAGCATGGTCTCGGCGTACAACATATCTGACTAGTCAGTGATGATGGCTGCTTGCTTCCAGACTGAAGACTTACTTGGTGAATGCTCTTCCAGCTTATCAGCGACCCTTTGCTTCACATACCGACCAAAGGTACGGAGTGCACTCAAAGAGTTAAGGCGATTCCATATAAGCTCTCGAAGGTCCAGCTTCTGCTTCTCCTTATCCACCGAAATGCTGATAGTAGGAACCGAGAGTTCCTTGACACGTTCAGGTCGACCTGTAACAACAACAGAGATACGCAATTCCTCGCTTTGGATGATCTCGAGGAACTTGACCAGGGTCTCGAAATCTTCGAGTTCATCAATTCCATCTAGCATGATCTTGAGTTGATACTTCGAGTCCTTTCGGAAGATGGGGACCAAGAGTTTGCGGAATACATCTTCCGGGTCCTGGAAGTCGATGGTAGTCTCGTCCTTGTTATATTCGGCGAGTACCATTTCGCATATTTGCTCGTTCTGTTCGACCACCTGGATGACGATGATGTTGACCGCATTGCCAAAGGTGTGAAGATCACTGGCCTGTTCCCGAAAGTAGAAATGCGCTGCACATAGGGTCTTGTCAGAGTCAGTCTCAGCCTCCTTGAGTAGCTTATCATAGACACTGGCACCGATGTGGCTCTTTCCTACGCCGGGGTCACCTGAGATAGCCAGTACCGGGATAGGTTCCTTGCTTGTCTGCCATTGCTCCCACTGAGGCTCGTCAAAGACCCAATTGCAAGTATCAGGGATGATAGTATCCTTCAAGACGTAATATTCATGATCTTCGCCCTCAATCTCGACAAAGAGATTTCGAATCCGGTTTGCCGAGGCCGATTTGTTACTGTTGAAGTTCGAAGACTTCTTCTGGGCTGGACTTTCCTTCTTCTGATCAGTAAAGGCCTTGAGCAGCTTTGCCATGTCATTCCGTATGGTCTCAGTATTTTCTTGGATCGACGACATGACCTCCTTCTGGTCTTGAAGCATTGCAGTATGCAAGTCTGAATTTTGCTGCAGTTCCGAGTTCATCTTCTTCAGGTCTTCGGTATTTCCGAGGATTGCAAATTCGGTCGCGTTTTGAAGTCGCGTAAGCTTCAGGTCCATCGTCTTGCGGGCGCCGCTTAGATCAGAGTCGCCTCCTGATAGTAGGTTGCTGATCCATTTTTCTAGTGCTGTTAGATAATTCTGGACCAAAGAACAGAGAAGGGATGATAGATTAAAGGATGGTATGATGGTATATCCTAGAATTGAAGATTCAAAAGATGAAACTTACTGAATCTTCCGAGCTCAATGTACTTGTGAGCGTATCCACACATAGTAAGGAAGGAAGTAAATACATCCATAAGACAGTTTTGATAGGCCTTGTGACCGGGAAGTCTCGTTTCAAGGATAACAACGCGCTGTAGGAAGCTGTTCATATCTTCAAAGAAGACAACGACAAGGTCGTAATCGGCTCTTTGGTCACGACATGCCTATCACCTAAGGTCAGTGTACGTTTTTCAGAGTTTTAGAAAGATTGACCGTTGACGGTCCAAGAGCCAAAGTAGTTCAGGGCTTCGTCAACAATCTTTCTATTCGGTTTCTTACTCCTAGCATAAATGTGATGGCTGTGCCTATAGCGGCAGCTGGAGGGAACGCCGGTGTTGCTGCGGCGATCAGCTGATTTGCGCCCTTTTGAATGTAATCGAGGTTATCCGCAAATAAAGACCTAAGCTTATCGACCTGTTTATTCAAGTTAGCTTGTAAATCTGGGCAAGCAGGTGGGTAACAAAAGAATTGTCTACTGCTTAGGACGCCGAAATCAAGTAATCAAAGGATGTGTTCTCTTATGCTCTCGAAACCCAATTCTTCCAACACCCTGACGGCAAGTACTTACCTTTTTATCATTGTGTCGAAATGAATGGAAATTATTCATTTCCTTAGTTCCTTGGTCAATCATGGCTTGAACATTGTCAAATTTCTTCTCCAGATCGAAGCCGACAATGCCTTTGTAGGCCTTGAGGGCATCTTTCCAAAGGTCGGCGACATCACGGTTCTCGTCCTGCAGGTCAGCAGGAAGCTGCACCTGTTTTTCGTCGGAAGACATTGCGAGAGGATGGTGGTTCTCCGCAGGCTGCTTGCGGGCGGGATGAGGCAATTACTTATGGACTGTTATGAATAGTAACTACATGTTGTTTGTGGGGTTGGTCAGCCCTACGATGGCCAAGAAAGTAATAACCTTGCCCGTAGTGCGGCTGAGGTCAAGGGATCAATTATCTTACCACCCAACGGGGATTGGCATCCATGAGGACATTGGCCGTTAAGAGCATAATTGACGAAAAAGTCGGATCACTCTGAGTATATTTTCATACCATCTTATTCTGACGCCCTAGCCGCTACCAAGTAGTAGGTTTACGAGCTCAGCTGACAGAATGGCCCACATGGGTAGATGAATAGCCTGTGGGCCGTTCCTTTTTGCAGGCTTTGAATGGAACAACGGACCTTTACCCGGTACTAGGCATAACATTCGTACATGTAAGCAAACGGGGACTTCTGATGAGGCTGTGCAAATACGACGTCAATGAATCTTATGCCCTGATATGTCTAGTCGCTGCAATATTTCTTCAGTTGGGTAGGATCACGCAAAAAACAGGTGTTTTAGATTGGTGGGTTAGTTTGCGAGGCCTGCGGTTAATAATGAGACAAAGATAAATGAGGCTAGAGAGGACGCGAGTCCCTAGAATCAGTAGGCTCTCGCTGTTAGTTGAATACTTAGTACCTTTCCTACTACGATATCTTGTAGTAAGGTCATTTCTCTCTCTCCTTTCCCTGTTACTAAAATATTGCGCGGTCCTTTCATTGTTGTTAACAGTACGGGGTGTGGAAGTCTAGCAAGAAACCTGTTGTTAACGATCACCGAGGCGAGTAGGAAAGAATACCTAGAAACATTAAACAGAGCGCAGCCTTACTACACAGTAAACTGAACCACGTTTACTATGCATATTGATACTTTCCTTCAATTGTTTTCCTTGCTTTAGGTCTGATTACCCTGCACAACGCTTAAGCCAATGACGTTACAGCATCGTCCCTCACATGAGCAAGTGGGGTCGACTCGAACGAATCAGCACTTGCTCAGAATAACCTCAACTTCTCATGCAACTTCTCTTACATGACCAGCAATGCTTTGGCCCAGATAGTCGACCGAGATGTGCACAAGTGAGAGCGATCAATTGTATTTAAGTCTTATACGGCCGACCTGCGAGGTCTGTCATGATTTTCAGTTACATTCCGATTCGTTCCAAGTTCAACATCTGTCGACTACTTGTCATCGCTGCAATCTTCTCGGAGCGATATATGACAGACTAGAGGGTTCTCTGATAGAGGAGTATCCGGACTTCAAGTCAACGAATAGCGGACCTGGTACGGACAAAGAGATCTGTCTAAAATCGCTGGGCGATAGACGATGGGTGGCAAAGTACTCCTGGTTCAGGAAGAGAAACCCTGAAGCGAATATCGAACGTGGAGATCCATTCTTTTACCGATATATCGATATCCAGTGCATGGATACAGTGAGTATCTTCTTCCGTACGCTTTGGGTCTACTGACCAATCAAGAGCATCAAAGACGATGCAATAGAGCTCAACAAGTTATTCCCCTTGGTGTGGTCACCCAAGTCTCCAGAAAGTATTCACTTCATCAAAGACCAGCTTCGAAGATGTCTCGGAAAGGACGTTTCTCATAGAAGATGTCCTACCCAAAAGAGAACGAAATTACCAACGAGGATTATCCGGATAGACCCAGAAGGCGAGACAATACGTCTCATTGAGACCAACGAGTCTGATGAGGGTATCTACGCAGCACTCAGTCATTGCTGGGGACCGCCCGGCGTCCACCCCGTCCGGACCACAGGGAATACTATCACCAAATACAAGGAAGCTACACCGATCTCAGAGCTCACAGCCGTCTTCCAAGATGCCGTTTGGCTCTGCAAACGACTCGACATATACGATATATGGATAGACTCTTTATGTATCATCCAAGACGACAGTCATGATTGGGCAAATGAGTCGTCCAAGATGGCCCAATATTACTCCAATGCATATTTCACCATCGCCGTTGAGAGGTCGTGGGATAGCAACACACACTTTCTTCGAGACGCGGAAGATAGATGGCAGCCCATGGCTTATTCCACGACCGGTCGCAATGGACACCCCGTCAAATACACCATACGGGAGCATTACTCACATGATGCTTACCTTCAAGGGCTTTCGAACTATTTCAAGCGCGGCAAGGACATCCTCTTGAGCCGAGGCTGGTGCCTGCAAGAAGCCGTCCTTTCAACACGACTTATCCACTTCACTCCCTCCGATGTCATGTGGGAATGTAGAGGCACAATGGCATGCCTCGACGAGAATCACCGGCCCGATTCACCAGACCGGACCATACGCGAAAGGTTAACCAGACTAGAAACCTGGCCTGCCGAGCAAATGCGCGAACCACTCGTCCCTATCTTCGTACTTAATCGTCAAGTATCCATACACAAGACTTGGACTGCTCTCGTCAACAAATACACCCTTCGAACGCTTTCCTTCCAGGAAGACAAATTGCCAGCTTTCGGTGGTATTGCTTCTTACTTCTCTCAATACTTCAGTGGAAGCTATCTAGCAGGGATCTGGAGTAGTCAGATACATGTAGGTTTATGCTGGAAAGTCGTCGACACGGGACAAACCGCTGTTCGTTCCCTCGCACTGGAAGAACCAACAGCGCCTTCTTGGTCTTGGGCATGTTTGCCTGTTGGAGTAGGAGTAGAAGGACGTGAAACCCCCCTCGCGGGCAATTTCAACCAACATCTTCAGGTTATCACACACCAGGCTGAATGTCAGCTGTCGTCACCCAACGCACCGTTTGGAAGGGTATCTGACGGGCACATACTTCTCGAGGCACCATTGCATAAAGTACAGATCGGCTGTGTCTCTTTATCGCCCAAACATCCTGACTGGATTCAACATACCATAACATGGGAGTCGGACGCCGAGCTGCCTTTCGAACCAACCATTACCTTTCGACATGATACTCTCCTAGCTGTTCAGGGTGGGAAAGTTATAAAAGCTACCAGTGGGAGGCAACTGGAATATTTAACGGATGTGTCGTCGTTTCAAGGAACCGCCTGGGTGATTATGTTAGTTGGATTGAAAAGCGATGTAGAGGGACTGGTATTGGGACAAGTTGGGAATGGCCCTGTTTATCAACGGCTGGGACATGTGAGGATGTCAGTCGCTCACAATGAAATGAGGGCTCCTTCTCGAGCGGCGATAAAGATTATTTAACCAGTCTATACACTAACCTTGTTCGTTGTTGTATGTACCGGAGTAATAAGCTTAATTGGCAGCTATCCACAAGGCCATAGATAAACAACGAATCATATCATTTCCAGAATGTTGTTAATTGTGCCTTGCATACAAAATGCACTGTAATCTTGAAACAGGACCTGGCAATATGGATGAAAAGGGAAGGTCCTTCGTGCCCGGGTGGCGGAGCAAATCCAGGGGGCATCATTACGGGCCAATTATGGCTAGGCACAGACTACTCTATCATTCTGTGACAAGGATTCGCCAATAAACAGGCCGCAGTGACCTCGGTATAAGTTGATGCTGTCGCCCAACACTAATTCAATAATCAGCAAATATTATTTTCCTGATTGCGACACAGAATGGCCACGCCTACATCCACAACCTCCAAGTTACTTGGCCCGACGACGGCATTTAAGCAACCAAGCGCGTGCGAGTCGAATTTTGCTGAAACAAGCGCCTTCTCGACCACTAATGGTACGACATACACTGTGCCAGTTCTTCAATCAACAGCCAAGTCATCATGCTATCCCCCTGCTTGGGAGGATGCTGCACTCGAGAGTCACTTGAATTTCTACCCAGCGGTATGCCCCAGCGGTTGGGTCTACTATTCCATTGGGACGGACTATAAAGGCATGTCCACAGCCAGGTGCTGCAATGCGTAGGTTTCTCTTTCGCATTCGTCCAGATCCTGGCTAATTGAGAAGCGGGTACGATTTATTAGAAGGCTACAAATCCCACGACCTTTTTAATGGTGACATGTTCCAGAGAGGCGCCGATTGTGGACGCTGGACACCGAACACTGGAAGCGCGCAATATGACACACCAGCCAGCGAGTCTTTGGTGTTTCATAAAGCTTGGACTGTGTCATGGAACAAAACGGACACAGCAACACTGACACCGCAGCTTCCTACCCTGACCAACGGTATGAAGGTCCCAACATGGACCCCCGGAGAAAGGATTCCTGACGGGAAGTACGATGACAAGGAACATGCTGCCAATCGCCCGTTCTTATCAATTATTGTGTCTGTAACTGTTATCAGCTTTGTTCTTATCGTGGCTTGCATTGGTATAAAGTGTCGCAGGATGAAAGAAAGGAGAAAGAGGCAGATGGCTAAAGCTGCACAATAACAGGAGTCCTTATAAGAGCACATGTGACCCAAGACGGCCTTCAATACCCTTCTTCCCTTCTTGTGTTTAATATCCAGTGCGATTGGCATCAGAATCTCCGGGCTGTCCTTGCTACTTACAATTGGTCCGCTACCTCTCATTGGACATTTTCAGAGTCTCTTGCACTTGCAAAGTGCCCGCTTCTTGCCACTTTTGCGACACAGGTCGTTCTGGCAGCAGTCACAGAACATAATACAAACTGTCTGCTGATACACAGATATTGAAATCAGGATGACATTAAGACATATCCAAGAGCTCATCAGTACCGCAGCAAATTCAAATATAAAGAACGACCAGGGCTCGACACCTTTGTGGATGGCAAGAGCGAAGGAATACGAGGCTATTATGGGATCATCAGCGAGCAGGATCGATATAAACGTCAACTCGACATTGACTCCTGGCACATCGCTCCCGTCTATGTTGTCGCACAAAGGTGATAAACAGGTAATGGAAGTATTGAAAGAAGCCGGCGCAGACTTGAAGTCAATGAGGACATGGCCGTCACCACAACAAGACGGGATAAACACGTGTAGGTTGTTGAGATGCTTGAACTTTGAGGTGGACCGAAGAACAAGCTTTGTAATGACAAGGACATGGGCTTGACTGGGGTTGTCGTTGAGCTACTGAATGAAATCAGCAATTGGTTGACCGGAGCAATAGAATACCGGCTCGGACGACTAGTTAGGGTTTTTATGAGGAGCGAGTCCTGTAAAGTATACAGATTAAACAGGCTCGGACAACAAATGATACTCAAAGTCCGTTATCAAGCCGACGGGATTTCCGGCATCTAGATCTAAAGTTTAAAAGCGGGGCCTAAACTTCGGACATCGGACAAGTTGGAGCTTAATCAGCACAGAACCAGAGAATATAAGACTTTATGATATAAAGCTCAGCTTGAAACGTTTATTGCTATAACATATTTAAAGTCTCGATTAAATTATAATACCGACTTTGTACCAAGCACATCACTTTTTACAAACAACATCATGTCTGAGTTCGGCGCATCACCATATCTCACAGGCGGATTAAGACTCTTCTCCATATTTTCTATCGTCACTGGCTCCGCCAACGTCCTTCTTGGCCATAAGCTTCTTATCCCAGCTGCAGAGAGAGCTCTACTTGCAAAGCCTACGCTTTCCATACTCGATAACCAAGTACGATTTCTCGGAACGACATGGGCAGGGTACGGTACCCTGTTATGGTGGGCCACAAATGATCTTCGGACAAGACAGGTTCCCCTTGCGCTGCTAGGAGCCATCATGTTCGTTGCGGGTATTGCTCGCTTGAGCTCTGGTTTGATGCTAGGCTGGGGTGCACCGAATCTCAAGGCTGCTACGGCTATAGAACTCGTGATTCCGCCTTTGATCTATTTCTTCGGCTTCTGAAAGACCCAAAAGCCACTCTCAGTGATCCGAGCTTTGGACGTTTGGGGGAAATTAATAACTCTGGCTCTTTCACTGTCACTACCCTGAAAAATGCCAGTTCGACATTCGAATTTAGGGTGATTGAGCGCACAAGACATTACAATGATTGAGATAGAATGATAATATTTATATGACGGATTAGACTGCCTTTGATGTATCAGGTGTGCTAGAGACTTGCAGGCCATGTAACTTCGGATTCCATGGCGCAATCGATGGCATTGATTGCGGAATACCAGGGTAGTCCCTTTCCAGTAATAATTTCAACATGCCGACAGAAACTTCCAAAAGCGCGTTGATAGAACGACTTTTACCCTGTGTGGTACAATTAAGCATAAATAGCGCTTATTTCGTCATCGCGTTTCCGCCAAATAAGCTTCGAGGAACAGCATATCTAATCAGAGTCATTGCGTTTCCGCAGTTAGTTCCAATGCTTTGCGGCTCCGAACGGCCAAAGACCGAGTTTCCCCTCCGCAGTAATTTACATATCACCTGTTATAAAAGGATTGAGATTACAATTGATTCCGTCATGCAGTGTTCCATTTCTTCAAACCACTGATATCTCATCAAAATGGGCAATGAAATTAATGTCCTCGGCGAGGCTGATACCCCGTCGATTGAGTCTCCCACAAAGGGCAAGACAGTGACAAAGGAATACGCCGATGTGACTCTTCGTCTCATCCAAGAGCATGGAGATAGTGTTGAGCCTCTTTCTCTCGAACAAGAGAGAAGAGTCCGAAGAAAGTTGTACTTGCGATTAGTGGGACTACTCTCAACAATCAACATCATGCTCTTTGTTTGTTCTCCCCCTCGATATTATGCCCTTTCTATGGTAGCTGACGTATTGTCTTTTAATCCAGATTGATAAATCCACTTTGGGCTATGCAGCAATTCTTGGACTCTTCGAAGAGACGGGCATTTCGCAAGCTCAGTACAATAACTTGAACACCATGTTCTACGTTGGTATGTTAGATGTGTTCCTTGTTTTGCATTATGTTGACTCGAATAGGATATCTTTCATTCTTGTGGCCGGGCCACTACCTCATGCAACGTCTACCCTTCAGCAAATTCATCGCGGGCATCATCTTCACCTGGTCCGTCGTCATCTTCCTCCACTGTGTCGCAACCCGGTATGCAGGACTCATCGTATTGCGACTTGCCTTGGGTGCAGCCGAAGGCGTGGTTGTTCCAGCGCTAGAAATGACCATTGGCATGTTCTTCAATCGAGCAGAACAATCCTTTTTGCAACCCATTCTTTGGATTACTTGTCAAGGCGCGCCGATTGTTACGGGTTTTATCGCTTATGGCCTCCTCTGGACTAGTGGACCCGTCCTACCCTGGAAGCTGCTCCATGTCGTTACTGGCGGTATCACTTTCATCCTCTCCATCTGGGTCTGGTTCGATTACCCCAGTAACCCTGCTGAAGCTCGGTTCTTGACACTTCAAGAGAAGGTTCACGTCATCAAGAGGGTTCAGCAATCACAGCAGAGCTCAATTGAGCAAAAGCAATTCAAGCGATCACAGTTCGTTGAGACGTTGAAAGATCCAGTGTCTTGGCTGTTCGCGCTGCAAGCTTTCACGCTCATGTATTGCAACAACCTCACCTATGGTCAAAAGAACCTTCTCGTCACATCTCTTGGTGTCAGTCCACTTGAATCCACTCTTGTCGCTGTCGCTGGAGGTGGCTTTGGCATTATCAACTGTGTTATCGCAGCATTTGCCCTCCGTAAATACCCCAAGAACTTTGCTTTGCACTGTACCCTTTGGTGCTTGCCTGCTGTTGCCGGTGGTATAGGAATGGTGACAGTACCCTGGGACCGAACCATTGGTCTCCTTGCCTGCATGTTCTTGGCTGCCCATACCTACGGTGTTGCGTACATCATAGCTCTTGGGTGGACCAACTCTTCAGCTGCAGGCTATACAAAAAAGCTTACTAGGAATGTCATGTTCATGATTGGCTATAGTGCTGGAAACCTGGTATCACCCCAGATATGGGTTGCGCCAGCTAAACCAAGATTTTATGGAGCTTGGTCCTCGATGATTGTAGTCAGTTGGTTCGGAACGCCTGTTATTTTGTGGGTGATTCACTTCATCCTAGCAGGCAGGAACAAGATTCGAAAGCAGAGGATTGATGCGGTTGGTGAAAACGCTGGTTATCACTACGTCGAACAACTTGACGAGAGCGGCCAATTAGTTAAGGTCAAGGTTGAAGTTGCTATGCTGGATTTGACGGATTTGGAGAACGAGGGCTTCATCTATCCATTGTAGGTCAGCTATTTTCCTCACTATACTGGTAATTGAACAGAACACGGGAAGCTGTGTCATTCAGTGAGAATCATATTCTGCTATCACAAAAGAGTTTGATAAAACGCGGAATAATTACACGCCGGGGTTAACGGTTTCAGGCAACTTTGATACCTATAGCAATACCATAGTGTTCGCTGACCCAAACATTCTTCGACCCAACCTTGATTTTCAACCTCATTCCAATGCGGCTTAACTCTTTAGTTGAATCTCGAGTAGTTTCTCTCAAATTACAGTTCGCATCGCCGCGAGTCTCTCCTCCAACTCCCACTCGAGTTCCAGCTCCTGGTCCGAACCGCGCGGGTTCAAGAGACCAACCGCGCCAAGGTTAATGACAGGCATGTTGGTAGGCATCGACTTCTCAGCCACTTTGTCAATCTGAGCGATGGACTTGAGACCCTGGAAGTCGCCAGCGATGGTGGTTGGTTCTTCATACATCGAAAAGAAAGGATACCCCGCGTCGGCATACGTCTTAGCGGAAACGGGTGATCGAGGGGGCTTCATGCCAGTGACATGTTTGAAGCTAGCACTGTTGAGGACCTGGACGTTGAAGGTGATGGGGACCGTCTTCTTATAGTCGCCTCGTGGGAGTCTGACAATGCTCTGAGTGATTAAACCTCCCGCAGCGATGTTCATCTCTGGATCTGGTGGAAGATAGCCACCTCGTAGACGTAGAACCAGGTGAACCTTAGACCCCTGTTGTGTCACACCATGATTAGAGTCTGATATTGAAGATGTAAAGGAATAGGGGAGGTAACCTACATCAGTGATGTTACATTCCCTCAGCGTTTTGCCATCTACGTCCAGTCAGTATATAGCACAGATGGGTTACGTAGAAATTGCCGGTTACCTTCAAGCTGACGACCCTCGAATATCAGACGTTGCTGATCCGTAGGCATACCCTCCCGGAGCTGGATGAGGAGTTTCATTCCCAAGATAGTGGTGCCATGTGAGGCTGTGATCGGGATATGTTTGCCCGTCAATGTTTTCACTGTAACAGAGGTCCTGTTGCTGTCATTCACCTCAGGAATCTCTACCTCAGAAAGGTTTATTCCAGGGGGGCTTAGCTCATCAGGCTTCATGTCAAGCCGGCTGATTTCGAATTGAATTCCAGCAGTCGTTTCCTGGCCCGTCATTTGAGCCTCGACCGAGTGGCCTGTTCCGACAGGCATAGCGACAAACTGACGGACCTTTCCGGGCTCTACCGCGACACCGTCCAGCCATTTCTGGCCATTGCTGCCAACGACAACGTAATCTTGAACAGACTTTCCTTGTTTGATGAGGTTGCGACGACGAAGAGAAGTGGCAGAATTCGGGACGGCTGGTTCGCCAGAAATGGCGTTGATACCACCGATAAATATCTTTATCGCATAGCGTCGGCGAGACTCGAAGCCGATCCACATGGCTTCTTTCTCTAAACAAAAAGGTTAGCATCGGTATCTGAGACTTTATGACCCTGGACTTGACTTGCGGTACATGGGGAGAAATACACCACCCTTCTGTGTCATGCTGATGGGTAGTCTGTCGGCGTATTTGTCGACTTTGTAGAGCGGGAATTTGCCCATATCTGGGGGTAGGTCACTGCTCTTATGATTGTCGGGGACGCGGATAGTGCGCCTGAAAGTGATGCGCAAGTCGTCAATTTTGATCTTGTTGCTTTCGTCAAGGACTTCTGCGTCCGGAGACCAGGGTGTGAGATGCTCCAACATCTTGCTCAAATGCGGCAGCTTTCACGGGCTTCTTCTTATTGATTCAGTAAAGATGGCAACGCTTGTTGACGAGGGAAGACTGGGAACAAAAGGTTCAGAGAGGGGAAGATGAGTTGAAATAGTAAATGTGGGAGGCCTACCATTGTTACCAGGTGACAGCCCGTGGGGCAAATATGTCTGTTGAGCGAAATGTCAGACAAAAGTGCGTGTCTACCGTCCAATGAATGTTCTTTTGTTTGCCAGCTGATTAATGGTGATTGCTGCAGCAGACAGTTAGGCCGGACAACGCTTTGCTTGTTTCCGTCATGCCATCCTTTCGATACAGATAGTTAGGTGGCAGCTTGTGGACCCCTCAGGGTGTCAGAAGAACTGGCCCTTAGAGGCATAAGAGACGGAATAATTTGGTCACTTTATGCTAGCTTAGACTAGCAGCTAGGCTACTTTATTATGGAAGCCTAAGCCTTAGAGGACAATTCTTTTGTTACCTACCTACCTGGGACCGTAGGAGACAAAATGACTTGGTGGCTTCATGCAAGCTAGTACTAGCAGTTGGACCATTTGCTTTGCCATGAACCGTTAGAGAGGTTTTCTACTGCCCAGTTATTTAGGCTATCTCTATGCTGCTTTGCTTTCCGTCTCGCGTGCATTCATCGTAGAATAATTCACCTCCGCCGTCACCAAAGACGAAACACTGGTACGCTCACCAGCAGGATACTTCTCAGCCGTATACCGATCAAGCTGCTTCTCATTAGCCAACACCCATCGTTCATCAGTGCACAACTTACCCATCGAACCACAAACAACCATCCAGCCAACACCGTGCTCACACAAAGCATACCAATATATCCGTTTCGCCAATAAGGCGCATCATCAGCCGGAAACAACACAATACCCCAAAACGTCCATAACAACCCATCACTAGCCGTCATCGAAGCAAGGGTCACACTTCGGGCAGCGTCATCCGCTGTTCTGGCGAGGATGTTGCTTGCCCAGCCGTACAAGAGCGGGTTGATGCCATATGCTGAGGCTGAGAGGTACAAGGCTGTGAGGTTGCCTGCGACGGTCATGTTGGGAATTAGAAGGACGATGCTGCAGACGATTTGGATCGCGCAAAGGATGAAGCCGAGCGATAGGCGTCTGTTGTAGCGATCCATGAAGAATGATACTGATAGTTCGGCGACGATGCCCACGGCGTGGGTTGGGATGGGAAGGGTGTTGACTTCGGATTGAGAGAAGCCATCAATATCTTTGCGGAACTTTAGGTAGAGAAGCATAAGACCCTGGACAACATAAGACTGCAGCGCCGCTCCAAGAACAGCAAAGACACAGCAGATATATCTGCCCCCATTAGCCCCGGTACATAAACAAGAAGCATGATACTCACAGTAGAGGATTTCCCATAACCCTCTTAACCAAACTCCAAGCCTGAATACTATGTCCATCCTCCTTCTTCGGCGGCAGTCGATCAAGCGCTAACTGTCTCTCCTTCTCATTCAGATACGGCGCATCAGTGTACTCCGGTACATCGGGGAAGAAAAAGAATCCAAAGACTGCAACAGGCAGTGTGATGATTCCGTCGATTAGAAATACCCATTGCCAACCAGCGAGGCCTGCGTGACCTTCCATGGATTCGTGTATGGCTGCCATCATTGCTCCGGCGAACATCTTGCCTATTTGGCCTGCTACTGTGAACATGGCTGTACGCTTGGCTATTTCGTTGGATTTGCTGTAGTTTTGTCAGCATAGAACATGTGCTTGTGCGTAGTATGATGACTTACTACCATGATCCCATAATGTATATAGATCCAGCATAAGTACTAGCTTCAGCCAGCCCCATGAGGAACCTCACAGCGCAAAGTTGAGAATATGTCTTGCAAGCTGCACTCGCCATAGTCAAGGCAGCCCATATGACCACCATGGAAGAAAGCCATATTCGGGGTCTGATCTTGTGGATTATAATACTGCTTGGTATTTGTCCTACAAGCATGCTGCAGTTTGTCAGTTTGCTTGGCTCTTGACAGAGTTGGTTGATACGTACCCTGCTGAGGCCATCGACAGTAGAACATTGTACTGATTGCCGCTCAGGTCAAGAGCTTCTTTCAAACCAGCTACCTATTCCACGTTCAGCCAATAGTCTCAAACCCCGTTCGTTGACTTACGTATGCATTTGCGAAGGCTTGTCTATCTGTATTCCGAGTCAGAACGCCACTTCGAGTTACCAGCGCCCAACTTACCAAGATGATTAAAGAAGAAGCTGAAGCAACAAAACGTCTACCAAGTTAGTCACACTCCCATCAAACCCATTCCAAACTCACAAGAATAAAGAAATCTACACAAAATTAGCACCACAAAGCCAACGACAAGATCAGTGACATACCAAGTTTTCGTATCAACTTCCTCTCCTCTTTACTCGTATCGCCCCAAAGATAATCACTCACTACCAAGCATCAGCAAGAACTCTCCTTCAAAACATGGATGATACTCACTTTTTCTTCGCTTCGAGTCTTTTGCAAGGTTTGCAGAAGAGATAAAATGTGCGCGTTAGATTTTGATCATAGATACCTCATGTTAATAATCCCGCGACTTCTATTGGACCGTTTGCCGGCTGTGGAGGAAACCATCAAGGTGCGCGGATGATTGGTTGTAGGGATTAAGACCCTGAGATAAGATTGATAACTTGTAAACTTTTGAGATAATAGCTCATAGCTTTGTTTGTTTGCTGCGAAACGAATTGTGCTCGTCTTCTGGATTTAATCTATAGCTCAGAGAATACGCAAGAAAACCATCAAGTACATCCCAATGCCCAACAGCCGCTAGGCTCAACCATGTTCCCAAACGATTAATTCCTTTCTAGAAGAAGCTGGGAATACCAGTCTCGCTTCCTCTCCACAACCCTGCATAAAGCAAAGTATGTAGTGAGAAAAGGTGTCGTCAGAAGACAACGGTTTTCAACAGCCATAAACCGAAGAAATGGGTATCTAGAAATATGGTTAGTAAAATGCAGTGCTCGTCACGTCGTCGTCACTGCGGCTCGTCACTCCGAAAAGAAAGGTTAGTCGTCACTGCGAATAGACGGTTAGTAGATAAAGTCGAAATGATAAATCGGGTTCCAATTCTAGGCCACTGAGCCAGCCCCCCCATGAAATGTGATGTGCGCCAGAAAAACAAATGATATCCGCCCAACTTCCTTCCATGTCATGACGGGGCGTTACTATACATATGCAGAGAAAAGCAATACTAAACGACTACTGTTGAAAGACACGGAGCCCTGGCCGAGAGTGCAAGGGAGCCGTCTTTCCATAAATACCCCATGTCGACCACCTTCCATCCACGCAACCAAAAACTCCAGGATATTTTTTAAAACTCCGGGGTATGCACACAAGATTGGGTATTTAGCAGGGACCGATATGCTCCTCGTGCACATGACGAATAAACTCGCGCTGCATTCTAAAAGACGAGTAGTCGCCCTGGAGAATCACCTCAAGAATATTACCCTTATTGGGGTTACGAGCGATGTCACTCATCCTGTCACGTAGGAGTTCGAAGGCTTCTCTGAAGCGGGCCAAGATCGCTGGTGTGTTTGATGATCCGCCGGAAATGTCGTTGGCGGGGTTGTTGGGGTCGATGATGGAGAGACGATCGTAGTTCTTGTACGTCAAGCTGTTGACGTGCGACTGTGAAAGATTAGCATGAGACATGATAGGCGGAGGTGAACGGGGCGAGCATACTTTGCGAATGTATCCGACGGGTCTGGTTAGAGAGATGGCGTTCTTTTCGTGGTGGAAATCGTAGCCGTAAAGCTCAAAGAACTCGAGAAGCATCTCGCCAAGGTGATGTTCGGGGATCAGACTTCGACTCTGGACCTGTGGCATAAGCTGTAACATGCTGACGACCAAGCAAATAACTGAGAAGCCACCAATACCACCATTCACGGGTTCATTCAATCCACGCATGAGAAGGAAGTGCTTAATCACGGTCACAAGGATAGGCATAGCAGGATACTGCTCCTTCCACTGCAGAAAGGTATCAATGGCGCCGACACCACCCAAGTTCTCAAACGAGACGTCAACCTTGAGACCAGTCTGCTTGTCGACAAACTTGACCAACGGGATCCTAGCGTGGGCGATAACCTCGATAGAATGCTGTTCGGCTACTTGTTGCGACACCAGGAACTTCTGGAACTTATACAACCAGCTCTTGGCGGAGAGGTACGTCGGGGGACCGCCGCGCATGAAACTAGCTGAGCAGACGACCAGGTCCATGTCCGCGGTGGGGAGGTAGAGGCCTGACATGAAGGAACCGAAGGGATGTACTTGGGCGCTGGCGAAGTTTCGGCCGTCGCGTCGCATCGCCTTACGAAGGTTTTCGACGAGGTTGTCGCGGATGCGCTGTTCGAAGTCGCGGGGTCGGACGTATTCGTAAAAGTCCATAATCTCTTTGTGCAGTCTACATAAGTTAGCATTGATCAGATGGAGAGGCAGGAAGCAGCGCAAGGGGAAAGTGACTTACCGAAATGCCATGTTAGTAGTAGCCGAATGATCGTACATATCCCAAGGACAGGGATCCTCCTTGACCTTCGGTGTCCAGCTGGGTAATAACGAACCCTTGGAAGGCTTTGTGGTAGCCTTCTTCAATTGTCCATAATCCGGGGGCTTGATAACGTCGTCCGCTGTCCGTTTGCGCGAGCCAAGAGCGTCATTGGCCGCTCTACGAGCCTCCTGCGCTTCGTTCACGGCCGTCCGCGGCTTGTCGAGATCGGCTCGGGGACCAGAGGGCGCGTTCGGGGGAGGCGGCGGCGGTGGTGCAATAGTAGGAGGGGGATCACGAGGTGGTGGTGGTGGCGCTTCTTGTTCTTCCTCGCTCTCTTCATCTTCGGTAAGGTCGAAAGAGATGAAGTCTTCAGCTTCGGTAGTAGCGGGAGCTTTGTTCTTCTTCTCCTCTTCAACACGCGCCTTTCGGATGAACTGAACCATATCCATCTTCTTTCGTGTAGTCTCATCCGGGCAGGGAAGGGCTGTGTATGGGTCGGGGTTAGACCACTTGGGCGCAGCATCACCAGATGCGTCATCCTTGGCGACTCTGGCACGCTTCTTGGAAGGACCCTCGGTCTCGGATGAATCAGAGATGTCCATATCAAGCTCATCATCATCGGACATCTCGTCTAGATCGCGGAACTTGGCGATGCCATCCTCACCTAATCGCTCCTCGGGCAGATTCTGTGTCGCGCCGGAAACCAGTGCGCGCTCGGAGGGGTGAGGCGGGGGTTGCCATCTCCTTCCTCCTCTGCCCCGACCTCGGCCTCTACCACCATCGCGACGCGGACCTCTTCTATCAGACGGCGGGCCACGATAATCGCCAGGGAACTCAGGCATTCCAGAAGGCTTATCCATTCGGAACGTGAAATCGCCCTGTGGTACACGCGGACGATACGAGTCGCCTCCACCGAATCGAAAGTCATCGCGAGGCGGCGGCGGTCGAGGTGGGAGATCATGTCTATCGCCGGGTCGATATGAATCCGAGTCTCGATAACGGTCTTTGTTATCATTCCTCGGGCGCGAATTGCCACGCGGCTTGTTGGATCTGTTGCGCATCTTGAGGGTTCTTTGTCGCTATTAATGCGGCTTTTGTGTGGTGTAGGAAGCGATGATGTCGCGTAGAAAAAAAGAACCTTTTGCGATCCATTTCCTTGACGCTAAACCGCGTTGGGATGCACTAGATCTACGTAGTGTGGTTAGTCAGCGTGGTGCGTCACTGAATTTTGGTGAGCTTTGGAGAATGTAATGATGAGAAGAAGAATAAACGACACGAGGAGGATTGACTGCGTATTTATAGTTGTTGGTTCTTAATATCTTAATCTTTAAATAAACACGCGTACAAGAATTTCTGTGCGCTGCCTGATGTTTATTGCTAACTCAAAATAAAGCTCTGAATCACTGCTCTAAGCTTTGCTCGCAGCCTCTGGATCAATCGCCACCACCTCAATCTCAACCTTCATTTCAGGTACTCCCAATTGCGCAACACCAAGCTGTGTCCAAATGACCTTGTGACTAGGCATCCACTTCTTGTAATTCTCACTCATTCTTTGGCCGACTTCGGGGGTGATCTTGGTGTGGTATGAGTTGACGCGATAGACCTGCTCCCAGCCCTTTCCACCGCTCGCCTTGAGAGCCTTTTCAACGTTGTGGAAGGCCTGGTCAATTTGCTCGAGGTCGGACTCTGGGAATGAGAGTTCTCCGTCTTTTAGGGACCATCCGCCTGGTTCTTAATTAGCGTTTGGAATGTCAGAATTTATTGGGCATGGACTTACCTTGGCCGCTGATCTCAATGCGATCGCCAACACGGACTGCCTGGCTGTAGCGAAGAAAGTTGCTGAGGTACTCGCCCTCGCCTTCGTAAACAGAATATGTGAGATGAGACATCTTTATAAGGCTTATTGATGAAGTTGTATGTATTTGATAAGAGTTTTGTTCTTTGGGATAAAGGATAATGAATGCTCTAAGACGAGACTCGTCCCTCATTTATAGGCCTCGACAGCGACGCCATCACCAACGTAAGACTTGCATGCTGACACTGCAAGTACAACGCCAGGCATAACGTTACTATAACGTTATTCGGAGATTCTCTTCAATTGTCTCCAATTCCTACTGATTTTGGCAATCATGAATTACTCTTGGTGAACCGTCAAGTATTACACTCAAGCACTAGATCCTGCCGACCCGCTGGTAACGCCAAGACGGCTCAACCTAGAGACGGATCTGACAAATGCTGCAGGCATGGACAAACCCAAATGGCCGTCACATCCTAGACCAATCGGGGATCGGCATAATTATGCTTAAATAGCCCGGTTCTCTCAGCTTCTCCGCCTTGATGCTTACATTGCCATGCTGAGTCAACGATGCAAAGCCAGGACTGACTGTCAATCGCTGCCATGCGCCATCACATTCCACCCTATGCCCTTCCCTTTCACCAACCACATGGCCTGCTAGAGTATTCTCATTTGGGTTTTCGACACTATCGGCCTATTAGGCGCTGTACATGGTCGAATCATAGATCAGATATGTCTTAGGTTGATAGCCTACTGTCTAGTCGGTATAAGGTTTGAAGTATTGTTTTTAACCTTTAAAGATGCAGTCGAAAAACAAGACACAGGTTTTGATACCTCACCCTTCGTGGGTTGCTTCCAATTTCGGTCTCCATCAAACAGGGCGCTGGACAACTAAGCATAAGAGAGTAGAATTAATTAAGATCCATCAGCCACTCCGCACAAAACGGGTAACCCAGAGCTCCTCTCAGATTTAGACCAAGTCACCACGACTCCACACACCCCAGGACCCCGCACACCCAGAATAGCTTTACATCACAATATATAGATAACTTTAATTAATTATATAATAATCTATATTTATTTAATTAATTTAAGATTTTATATACTCTTCTAAAAATATATTATTAAACTTTTATATTTTTAGTAAATTTCTTTTATACTATTTTTTTATTTTTCCTATAGTTAATTTTAGTATATTACTTTTAGCTTAATCTTATATAGTTATAATCTATTTAATATTAAAAAAAGCTTAGTTAGGGT